>CAKNWT010207995.1:0-11098 GCA_932066315.1 Andricus coriarius | reverse complement strand
TTTACTTTTTTCGGGAATTAGGAAATTGGGTAATTTACTATTTTCAGTAATTTACTATTTTCGGGAAATTTATATTTCTGTTTAGATTAAATTTGTTTGAAAATTTCTGTCCCGAATGTAGAAAATTAGCGAAAAAATAATTACCGAAACAGAAATTTTCTGAAAAAAGAAAATTACAAATTCTCAAAAGTAATAAAACGGCAGAAAATGTGTATTCCCGAAGTTTTAAATTCCAAAAATATATAAAACACGAATTTTCAAATTCCCGAAAATGATTCTCGAAATTTTAATTTACCGAAATTAGTAAAAATCTGAGTTTTCCAATTCTCAAAAATAGTAAATTGCCGGATTTTTCAATTTCCGAAAAAATTGAATACTACACTTAAAAATAAATATACCACATAAAGTAAAAAATTATTCTAGCAGTAAAAAATTTGTTAATTTTTTTACTGGAATTCGCAAATTCGGAAATTTACTATTTTTTAGGATCGGAAAATTTTCGGCAATTTACTAATTTAGGGAATTTGAAATTTCGGCAATTTATTATTTTCGGGAATTTGAAAATTCGGCAGTTTATTATTAACTGGAATTTGAAAATTCGGCAAATTACTGTTTTAGAGAGTTTTAAACTTCGGATTTTAAAATGTCGTGAATAAATATTTCTGGTAGTTTTATTTTTTTTCGACAATTTTCATATTGCGAGATATTTATGTACCTGTAGTTCTGAATTTAAAATAAAGCATTTTAAGTTTCTTTTGGTAATCTATTATTTGTAATATAAATTAATTAACATTTTAACACTGTTTATACTTTACAAAGCCATAATTCAACATTTTCGTTCATTTGAACGTTCAGAACTTCAGGCACATGAGATATTTCTCTTTCGGTAATTATTTTTTCGGCATTTTTCCACATTCGTGATTTTGGAAATTCGGCAAAATTACGTCATTCAAAATTAAAATCAAAGCCAATTAATTTGATCATCTCTATCTTATACATCTCATCAAAAAATTGATTTCGCACTGTTCTTAGTTAAAATTCAATCAAATTCAACTAAAATTTCCCTTACCACTCCTCCGACTTTAAAAGATGAAATAACCCGGAATAACGGGATATTTAAAAACAGCTTGTACTATTGGATATATCGCAATCAGAATCACCCAAACCCATGGCCTGGATGCACATGGCCCTTCCACGTGTTGACAACTGTGGGAATCCTGACCTTTGTTAAATAATTTGCATATTTCCACGTTTTAGTATGGGCAATAAATTCCTGTCGCTTAGGCAATCACAACAAGGTGAAGAGAGCGAGGGAGTTGGTGGAAGGGAGAGGGTAACAAAGAACGGGAAAGAGAGGCGGGCTGGGTGAGGGGGGGAGGGGGAAAGTAAAACGCGACGGAGGGAGTGCGAGGATAGTAAAACGGAACAGTTTATGCGTCTGCCGGTTGCAGACGATATCGTGGAAGATGATCGCATCACATGTACTCACTACCGCATGTGATTTCAGACACGGCTTCAAGTCATGTCTGTTCACTGCATGTAACTAACAACCGGTTGCTACATCTTCGGTTCCTTTATTCCTTTGAGTAAAAGCCGACATTGAAAAGATCCCTCAGAAACTCTTACAAAATCGGACAAAAAGTCTGCTTCTTCTTCTTCTTACACAAGTACAGATTAACATATGCAACGAAAAACGGTGCACATATATTTGCAAACCAAATCGAAAATATAGGTTGTTTTAAATTGCTCTCTTAAAATGAACCAGTGAAATCTCACGGGTTCAACCAGTCAGATGTGTATCACTGGCAATCAGTGATATTCCACTGGTTCACTCAGTGGAATCCTATCAATGGCTTAATCAGTGAGGTTCACTGGTTACTCAGTACCAGTAGCCAGTCGTATGCGTTGTTCGTGATCTGGGCCGGTATGACATTCATCACTTTTGCACTAAATTTGCATTATACTGAAAAATGAATAAATTTACAACAGTAAATGAGGACCAGGCTGCAATATAATAGGATATCATAAATTTCGCCTAACAGTGGGAAGGCCCGTCGCGTCATTTCGTCAACGCCTCGCCCCGCTCAAAGTCAAATTCAAATGACCAGGGGCCACTAGTCGAATCTTATCATTTAGTCTCACTGGTATATTTCAGTAACTTTTTTAGTTGAGTCACTTAATAGTTCACACAGTAAAAATCGGAAAATCACTGATTCACCAGTGATAACTCAAAATAATGATTCAACTAGTGAAAAGTCTACTGATTCAGTTTAAGAGAGTGGGAATAGGGTGATACTACAGGGTGGCTACAGGGAAAGAAAACCTTAATTTAAAAAGTTTGCAGGGATTGCAAAAGATTTGTAAGGATTTTAAATATTTTAGGGTATTTTAAAAAATTCCAAGGAATTTTCAAGATCTTTAAAAAATGTGAAGGTATTTAAAAAATTTGTTAAGGGTTTGCTATATCTTTGGTAATTTCGAATACATTTCGATCATTTATAGTAACTTCAATTTAAAAATATTCAATGGATTTCAAAGGTTTTAAAGGATTTGTAATATTTTATGTTATTTAAAAAGAATCCAAGTCATTTTTTATTGATTTCAATAATTTGAAGGGATTCTAAAGCGTTTTATGGGTTCTAAAAAATCCCAAGGAATTTTCAAGAGCTTTACAAAATTTCAAATAATTTCCAAAGATTAAAAAATATTTGATGTATTTTAAGGAATTTAAAATCTTCCAAGAAATTTTCTATAGTTTTCAATAATTGGAAGGAATTTCAAAGTATTTGCAATATTTTAGGGTATTTTAAAATTTCAAATAATTTCGAAATATTTCAAAAGATTTGAAATATTTTAGGGAAGTTTAAAAGATTCCAAGGCATTTTCAAGGCATTTCAATATTTTTAAGGAATTTCCAAGGATTTAATTGATTTTAAGGGAATTAAAAAAATGATCATGGGGTTTTAAATAATTTCCTAGAATTTCAGAAGATGTTAAATTATTTTATAGGACCTATAAGGTTTTTGGATATTTGAAAAGATTCCAAGAAACTTTCAATCCATTTAAATAATTTAAAGGGATTTTAAATAATTTTCAATATTTTAGGGTACTTTTAAAAATACCAAGGAAGTTTTAAAGATCTTTAAAAAATAACAAGAGATTTCCAAATATTGTAAAGGTTTTCAAAAATCGTAGGGTATTTTTAATAGATTTAAATCATTTGATGTGGCTATAAAGGATAAAAGAAAATTTAGGGTATTTTTAAATATTCCAAGTAATATTTAAGAACTTTAAAAAATTTCAAGGGATTTCAAACGATTTTAAAGGATTTGAAACATTTTAGGGTAGTTTTAAAGATCCCAAGGATCTATAAGGTTTTAGGATATTTTTTAAAAATTCCAGGAATTTCAAAATATATTAAAGTATTCAAAGTTCTTAGGGTATTTTAAATAGATTTTAGTAACTTGAAATGAATCCAAAGAATTTGAAAGATTATCGGGTAATTAAAAAAATTGCAAGGAATATTCATAATTTGAATGAATTTCAAAGGATTTGTAACATTTTATGGTGTTTTAAAATATTTCAAGGACCTATAAGTCTAGAGATAACCTGAGATGTCTGTAAAAATTTTGTTTCTTCTTTTTTTGGTTAAAAATCACTTTTTCGATTTAAATAGGTCGTTTTTCACTGTTTTCAATTAAATTAGACTATGGAAAATAATAAATTAAAAATTTATATACTTAAACTTAAAATTGTCTTACTCCAGTTATAAAAGATACTGTATTTCAAATATTACAAGATTAGAATTTTGGCCTTCCAATAATAATGATCAGGAAAAATGAAAAATTAGTCAGGGAAAAATCAGGAAAAAGTAAGGATTTTTGAAAATAAAGTTTTGTAGCCACCTTTTACCATAAAAACCAGGGTTGTAATTCTTTTTTCAGCCATAGATATTAGATTATCGACAAAAGGATTTTATCCTTAGATTTAATGACTCAGTCATTCTCCATGCTCAATCAAAACTTTATCTCAAAATGCGTCCATTTCTGCTCGATTTTATTTCTCTCTTGTCATAAATGAGATACGAAATACTAATTAGGTCTTAATTAAAGAGACTCTGGCGCGATAAGTTGATTTTGAAAGATGTTAGAAAAACTAGCGCACAATTAAAAATGGTTCTTGCTCTCGATGCATATGTATATTATTATCAGTCCCTGAATCGTGTAGAGCGGATTATTCGCGATATGGAATAGCAGGTGTAGTGCCGCATATCAGCGGCTACGTTACGCTTTGCCTCGCTTAACGAACGCTTATGTACTAACCATCTCGCAAATATTCAAGTTCCGTCATATTTCTAGTACGGTTGATAGAACCGGTCCAATTATATCATACAACTTTGCCAACAAACCTCTCAGACAACCTTGGCACAAGTGTAGCACGACAATGCACAATTGCATGCATTTTCATGTTATTCAAATCTGTTCACATTTCACAAATTTTGAACAGAGACTTTTAAAGAAAAACTGTATAAGTTAAGGACTTATATAAGAACTAATTTTAATTTCAAAGATTTAATATAATTTCAAAATTGATCGTTTATTAGATGTAACATGATATGATGCGATGGACTTTATAGCTTATGTTCGATGTGTTGTAAAGAGCCTAAAAGCATTCAACAACTATTTAGATTCAATTACTCTTTCCGACTCGGGTGCTTAGCTATCGGAAGAAATATGGACGCAATGAATTTCCAGTAAGATATATGGAACACTTAGTTAGTATATTAGCACGTGGTATGGGATGGAGTATCGGCAAGTAATGGCGGTTTGTACTTCCTTAGACACAACCGTTCATGTTTTATGTCTGAAAGAAGAGGTGTTCGTAAACGTGCGTAGTAAAGGTAAATGCCAGAGAAATATTCGAGAAAAATCTAACGGTGTTGGTTACGCACCGATAAGCTGATTAACGGACCGATTTAGTTGTTCTCGTTTCTTCCGTATAAGCGTTGAGAGAGGAAGAAAACAATTTTCGTCGTCCGAAGCTGGATGGGAATCCCGTATAAATTCCCGTTCACCCAATGGCAGAATCGCCAAGGTGTCGATAAATATCGTTAAATCTGGGCAACACTTATTTTCAATCGGAAATTTTATCCGAGGTTAAGAAAAGTGACAAATGGATAGTCTACTTTATACCCCTTCATTTTACATTGATCCCACTCAATACTTTCTTAAATACCATGTTTAGTTATAAGATTATTATATTTTATTGCTAAAAGCAATAAAACAAATTACCAGGCATACTAATTGTGTTAAGTGATGTGGGGTTCCTCCCCATCTTCCCTGTTTCCCGCAGGTTCTCTGGCCAGCGTCGGCGTCGGCGTACCTGGTATGGGAGTCGGATGTGGTGGAGCAAATCTGGAATGGACAGGCCAAGTGACAGTTCGCAAGAAACGCAAACCATACACCAAATTCCAGACCTTAGAGCTGGAGAAGGAGTTCCTCTACAACGCGTACGTCTCAAAGCAAAAACGATGGGAGTTGGCGCGGAACTTGAATCTCACCGAGCGACAAGTAAAGATATGGTTCCAAAATCGGCGGATGAAGAACAAGAAAAACAGCCAGCGACAGTCGCAACAGCAAAACAATAACAACAACAATAGTAGCGCCAACAATGCGAATCACCATGGTGCAGCGACCAGTCATCATCATCCGAGCAGTGCACACACCCCATCGAGTCACCATGTTGTTGGTCAGACGCATCATGCAAATGGGCCAGTCAAGCATCATCAGTGACCCGTGGCCTTCTCTGGGGTCGTTTTTGGCCACCACCCCCCTAGCCATAACACGTCCATCCATGGGGGCAGCCATAGCCTGATCGCAAGTCACAGCCATAACCTCCACGCTCCTCAGCAGACGTCTCTGCCGCATGCCAGCTCCACGACGATACACTCTCACGGCCAATCTTCGCACCAATTGACTGCTCATTTGGCTCAGCACCATCCTGCGCTTCTTCACCAAACCCCTCATGGCCTGGCCGCCTGAATTAATGTCCAGGGACGAACGACTGCGGTCATTGACCCCAGAGAGACTTCGGAGAATGCCCGTGCACCTTGTTTGTCGCATAAGTTTTCGCGCAGCAGCTCAAGGACTGTTCACTATCTTGCCTCATCCTTTCCCTCCTCCATTCCCCTTTGTATCAACCAATCTAAATTCAAAGCCCCTTTTCCCATCCCCCTATCCTTCTCGCTCTGTATTCTCTCACGAAGAGACAGTATAATAGTAGTAATATTATTAATTATCGAACGAATCGACAAAAAAAAAAACAAAATGATGTTGTATAGGGAGTGTGTGTACGTGCGCAACAATCTTCGCCAATGTGGCAAAGAGACGTCGAGTGTCGGAAGGGTCTAGCAGTGCAATGCGCGACACCTCCAAGCAATCTGTCCAACCCGTAACTCGATAGTATTTCTCCAGTTATTCATGTAAAATTAAAGCATAATTAGTGTCACTTAGTGTTTCCTAACCCACGTGTATTACTTTGACTCGCGTAATTAGGGAACTTTCTTGGAACTTTGCGGAGTCGATTCGAGAAGTCGCCATTGAGTTCTGTAGGTGAGGCTGGATGAAGTGATCGAGAGGGCTGGACCACCTCTTGGGAAGAACGAGATTGGAGGTCATCATAGGTAATGGAAGTTTTAGAATTTTTGATTTAGTTTTGTTGATGATTCTAAGTTTTTTATTAGAAATATTTGATATTTCGGTTTTATTTGATACTTTCTCGTGAAGAGAAACGATCCTTGTAGAGGAGCGATTCTTTGCTTTCTGTTGCTATTTGGTAGCAATGGATATGATACTGGTCGACACATGATTGAGATTTGCTTGAAGTATGATCAGATGAAATGATTCTTTTAAGATGCTGGATCACTATTGAGTTGATGGATCCCCATGGAAGATCATCAATCTTTATGGATATGTTGCATCACAATTGAGATGCTATCTTCATGGAATACTGTATCATAATTGAGATGCTGAATCTCCAAAAACAATTAATTACAATTGAGATACAGAATATCCATGGAAGATCGTCAATCGTCATGAATATGCTGAATCAAAATTGCGATTCTGGATTATAATTTTGATGTACATTGTTCATTCTCTATCGTTGATGGTCATTCTACATTGAAGATGCTGAATATCCACGAAGATCTTATCTAACCATTCTCTAAACAAATATCAATATTTTGCCTCGAACAATTCAATATACATCACTACCATCAAAAACTAAATTTCCCATAGTTGATAGAGTGCTCTATTCTATTGTTGTGCAGCAGACCGGAATTTTCTTACTTGTGCCGCCTTCTTCAGAAACCAATGAGTCTATCAGAGTTAGAAGTTACTGACACAGATTCAGTAAAAATACTATAATTATTATCACAAAAAAATGGTCATTTATTGTTGATTGGATGAAGCAAACCTATAATTATAATTACGTAACAGATACTGACTTCTCTGAAATAAATGCTCACTTTGAGGTAATATATCCGAGAACTTGGCTCAAGTAAAAAAATTCCTATGCTTCTCGTGAGCACTATTTAGTTAGCTTAAAATTGTTAAGGATAGTTTTGATAACTACGATCTCGGGAAACTGAGACTAGTTGAGTACCTGGTGCATTAGCTAAAGTTAGTTTATTCAATTTTTTTAGTGGACATTTACGAAGTGTCCTCACTGATTATGTTTGCACAAAAGTGGCGCGGTTTTAAACTGAAAAAGTATTTTATAGTTACGCTCGTAAACTCGGAAGAAAAAAAAAACAATCAAAAATTGGACACCCAAATGTCTGGGTAATAGTTATACAAAAACACCAAGTGTTTCAAAGAAATAGATATTAAATATAGATACCCACTGGGTGATAATTTCCGGGTTATATTTGAGTCTTATAGCCAAAAAAGCCTTGTTGATTTTTAGATAAAACTTTGGGAAATTTTTGTGAAAAGCAACTATAGATGGTGGTCTTTGCACCTGCTCAAGAAAAAACTCATCCAGCCTTAGATTATTATAGACGTAAATGGTAAACGAAAGCGAAAATCCATTAAAAGTAGCGTGGAAAAAGTCGGAGAGTTAGCGTCTCCGAAAAGTCGTACTCATCGCCTACAAAGAATCGCAACTGTAGTACCTATGATTCTTAACTGTATGTAAAAAAAATGGAATTAGATTAAATGTACCTACAGTCAGCGATTGATGGTTGCACGTACCTATTTCGAGTCGAGCTTGGGATCTTCGACGCCCCCACGAAGGAATTTTTCAAAAGATCCTCTTTTCGGCTCTTCACGAAGAGTATTTTCGACCGTAAACTTATAGTACTTAAAAAGGAATGTAATGATCCTTTAAACATTCGTAGCAAGGTCGATGTATCTGCTGTCTGGTCATTTACCCGGTGAAACAAAACTATATTTCTTTATTTTACTTTTTATTGTGTTAATACTATCTTGTAATTATTTAATTAGTATTTTTAATTCGATTTTCGGAAAATACAACGAAGAAATGAAAATGAGGAAACGATCTCGAAGAGCGAAGTTCCCAAGTTCGATTACATAACCGGCGGATCCACCGGCAGAGTAGGTAATTTAATCGGATCTTAAAGAAAAATATCCCAGTGGCTCTGTACTATCTAAGTTGTAAATTATGTGCTAGTTTGTGTATATGTATGCGTACAAGTATGTATATGCGGATGAATGTATGTGCGAATGTGTGAGTGAGGTTGAAGAAAAAAAAGAGCAAAGGAATCGTCGACTCCGAAAAGAAAGGAAAGAATTGATCTTATGGCGTACCTCGTCACGAAATAGAAGGTCTTTTTCTGAAGGAGGCGAAAAAATGTGAAAAATATTTCAATTATTCTTCTATTTTACGTAACGAGGAACGCGATTCTGAGCTGCGAAAAGAAAGAAGCATGACTCGAAGAGAGAAAGAAAGACGCGAACTTTCGCGGAGATGGTAGGATCTATTAGGTATTTGACCCGTGAAACTGGGTTCGAACAACTGTATAGTTCCGCCACAGTACTATAATAGTTATTATATAACGATGATAATATAATATGGCGCAAGTAAGGAATTTAAAAGAATTGAATTAATAAAATTAAACGATCCCGGTCGCGACCCAGTCATCGCACCAGCTAAGCTTTTCAGCGAACATTGTAATAAATAATAATTATTATATCGATGACGATGTTTATTAAGATTTTTAAGGTTAATAAGATTATTATTATTATATTATTACCATTATATTATTATTGTGCGCGTCACGTTAATATTATGTTATTGTTTTTATTGTGTGTTGTTTTGTATGTACCTATTCGCCTATAATAATAATATTATTATATTATTATTATTATGATAAAGCAATGACTCACTCATAAAGAAAAAAATGGTGTTATTAAATGTGTATATTGTCTTGATCCGATACTAACTGTTGTACTGTAGTGCACGCTGCTTTAAGCGTGGTATTCGTTATTATACTTATAGTACAATTTTCAGTACCATCTTTTTCCTTTCTCCTATAATCGACTAGTTCCAGAAGATTTTAGGATTCTCTTCTCTAGTCAGATCAGATTTGAAAGGGAATTTTCAAGAGAGGATGGTAGGTTTCATTAAGAAGACTGTCATAATTTTTGTTCGTTTAACGAAATTAGTATTACTACAGAATAAAATGCGTGTTGGACTATTCAGCAATTATTATTAATTTATGAATCTCCAGTTGAGAGATCTCGCAGCCAGTGACGGGCACAATCATTTTCATATTTGTAACATTTTCACAGATCACTTTTCATTGTAAAATTTTTTCCGAATTTTTTGGTACGACTTGGCAGGACAATAGAATTCGTAAATTATAAAAGTGTATTTTCTAGGATTTTCGAGCAAACAGTAAACATTTAAATAAAAGTTCATTGGATCGCATCAAATGTGAATTACGCTTTTTGTTACTTTTTGCCCATCTCTGGTAGGCCTCTTCAATTCCAAATACATTGTTTTTTAATTAGATAGTAATATTTATACAATTGTTGTTTCATTTTCAAATCAGATTTTGAGATATTGCAAAAAGAATTTTCAAATCAGAAATCAAAAAGCATACAATTAGTAATACAAAAAAACCGGGAAGCTTCAGCGGAACGATTTAGAACTGACAGCACTGAATCATAAGCTAATGGTGAGTAAAAAAGGACTTTACAAAAAACCTGCTTCCGCATTGAAGATCATAGCAGAACTGATTTCAATGTCTTTGTAATTATGCTAGCCATTTTTAAAAGCAACACCCATGAATGTCGAAGATCACTTAAGAGGTAAGTATATCTCTTCTTGTATATCTAATTAACACTCGTAAATATCGAACATAAATAATGTTCGCTAAGCGCTTTTTTTAAATAGAGACAAAATAATTGGATTTTTTTAGATGAGCGTCAGGTTTTTTAAAAAACTCAATGTTTCTTTTGATGACGTACCCCCTGAACTTGTTCCTTTTTGTGAATAATAAATGCACATTTTCTTTCCTTGAAATAATTTTAAACCGTGGTCCCGGTTACAAAATGATTAAAATGATTCTTTAATGTCAATTTTCGTAAATATAGTTATTGTTTTCCAGGGAATAGAACTGATAGTACCATATGTTCAAAAAAAAATTACCCAATTAGACCAAAGATTAGCTTCAAAAACTACGCTTTATTGGGGTTTGAATATTATATATTGAATTTTGAAGATTGTATACATCATTCTTTGGATTTGTTGGTACTTTTGACATAAACTATAATAATAATATTTTAACCTTTATAAAGGGTACTTTTTAAGCTTAGGGGTAGTATTTTTTGTCTACTTGGATCAAACCTTTTCCTGAACGTATGGTACCATCAGTTGTGTTATACCTGAAAACAATTATTATATTTACAAAAATTAACATTAATTAATCATTTCGGGACAGTTTAAAACCCCAGGACCACGGTTTTAAATTATTTTAAAAAGTGAAGAAAAATAGATATGTAGGGTAAATTAACTAATTGTCGGAAGTGCGACATTTTCAACTTTTTTGACAAAATGCGACTTTATGCTAATT
>CAKNWT010207916.1:435-10828 GCA_932066315.1 Andricus coriarius | reverse complement strand
GGGGGGGCCTGGATCCACATGGGAAACGACGTCGTGTACTACATCTTTTACTATCCCAATTTTCGGTGTAGTTAACGACGTCGGACCCACTGATCCTACGTCGTTTCCGACGTAGTGTCCTACGTATAGTACAATGTAGTGTCCTACGTATAGTAAAATGTAGTGGCCTACGCATAGTACAACGTAGTTTCCTACGTATATTACGACGTAGTTTACGTCGTCGGAATTTTCAATAGGGAAAATAATGACTAAAAGGGACACGCCATTGAATATGTGCGCTTAGACGGTAGCGCTGCGGTGGTCATCTACATGAACTAAGGGTTATATACAAATAAGCATTATGCCTCGTGGACAACTTTTTCATTTTTTTTCTAATCTGACGAAATGAAAACTGGAACTGTATCTGTAAAAGTCGCACGAAATAAATTCGAAATATAATAAGAGGATTTCAGTTTCATAAATGTAGGCATTTTTAAATTCTTATAAATTATGGACTGCGTTGGTCGCTGTGCTGTGCACTTTGTAGCAGACGACACTCGCCGTTTATCTCGTGCGTGCTCGTGCCGGTTTGTAAAGAGGTAACTCTGGAAATCCCATTTAACCCCGTAACTTCGAAAAAGGGAAATGTGCTAGCCTCCTGTAATTTTTATTTTACACGAATTAAATTCATATGGATCGCAATATTCATAACAGGTAGTGTGATAAGATAAACATCAGTGATAGCCGAACATCGTTTTCAAGTTGAATTACCCTGGCGAAAGTATCGGATAGGTTTTCCTTCCGAAGCAATCCGAATCATTCCGGAATCTGTATCCGAACCAATCCGAGTCAATTCGAACCAATTTGAAAAAAGTTCTTCATTTCGCTTGACCCAAATCGTTTAAAAATTAATCCGACTCAATCCGGTTCAGTCCGAACTCCAAAACGAACCAATCCGAACAAATCCAAACCAAATTTTTAATCCAAATGAATCCGATTCAATCCGAATCGAGGTGAATCATCGTGAAGCAAAATAAGTGTCACTAATATGATATATGCGATTTAACATAAAGTACTAGTCCGATAAGTTGCCGTTCTTACGCATGCGCGCACCTACATAATATCGTGCTACTAGAGGGGGCATCCGATGAGTCCGCAATTCCTGGCATTTTCCGCCCCTACAGCCCCGAAATGAGAAAGTTATCGGACTTCTACTGTATAAGTGTTATACAAGATTCAAGTCTCAGGCGTTTTACCCATTTCTGGTATTGAATCAATTTTGTTTATAAATACTATACGATGAAGTACTAATATCCAAATATTTGAAAGTAATTAGGTTTCAAAATTGAAGTTTCCTTTTTTAATTAATGTGAAAAACGTATGTAAGCAAAAGTTACAGTCAGTCACTTATCCCCGCAAATACAAATTCAGAACCTGAAACGAAGAAACAATTAACAATAGAACAAAAATAAATGACAATAATAAGTAAAAGGAAAAAATTTGCTTCATAAGAAACAATTTTATTTGAGTTGAACAACAAATTGAAGAAATACGGTCACGTGTGACTGACAAAACAAGACCAAAACAACAAGGCGTAGCCAATCTCCACCCATTCAAAGCATATCACCGTTCGTCCTGCAGTCGCTGCCTCGCGCGCTGTCAATCATTTCTAAATTTCCATTTGGGAATTGCACACAGTCAATACATGCCTTAAAAGCGAACGTTCCGTGCATGTGTTACAAACAAATATTCAAGTATACATTCACGAATTGCAATATTATATCATTTTAAATGATACATAATATTATTTTCAACGGAAAAAATGTTCACATACAAAAATAATTTATTTGGAACATTTTTTTCTGAGCAAACATTTTTTCTTATAGTTCTTTACAAAATTTAAAAAAATTATCAAACATTGTTTACAGTTTTGAGGTTACGTTGACTTGTATTGATTGGAAATGTGTTAGGGCGTTGGAAATTGGATTGTATATGAAACATATTCAAAGCTTTCTTATGATACCCAAAACATATTATCAAGTAAAATGTCAACATTGTTTTTTGACGGTTTTCAATTTTGGTTTCGATACATTTAATTTTTTTTCGGGGTAATTTACAAAATACGTGATACGCTAAAGGGGGGGGGGTCTCTTTCTAAGTATCATTCTCCACGTTAAGTGCAATGGAAAAAGCATCACGCATGCGGGGTAGTAGTATCACGTATTTTGTGGATGGCCCCTGATGAAATTGGAAATTGAAAAGAATTCAAGCAGATAGTGATTTCACTTCACGTATTGGAAAGTATTCAAGCAGATAGGGATTTAAAGATATAATAATGGATAGCAAACGATTGAAAAGAAAGCAAAGTGCTCATTAAAACGGATTAAAAATTTCTAGCCGTTTGAATACTTTTACTTCTGAGAGGTATAGGCACGGGAATTTCCTTAAGATTAAGTGCTGACGGAAAATTCCGTAATACTAGATGAAACCAAATAATAATAGATGATTATATTAAGAAGTAAACTTTCAAGAAGGTAACGGGTTTTTAATAAGTAAATCGAAAGGCCTAACGCCAAAGGCTACTTAGCCAACATTAGATTAATATAGTTGAACAATTGCCTCTGGCGACGAACCCATCCGTTTAGAAAACAAAGTTTACAGAAATCGTAAACTGTTCTAAAGATGTGCAATATCGTACACAAACACGAGTCAACCTGCTTTTGATTATTCTATTTTATTTATTATCAATATTACCATTGTCAATAGATTTCAGTGGTCATTTATTTCTATTTCACCAAAATTTGTACAATACAATAAAGTACAATAAAGTACAATAAAGTAAATTTTACCTATGAATTTTTAACAAATTTATTAGGCTTAATTTGAAAGTAGAAACGTACTTGATTTTGTATTTTCCAACGTGGGTTTTGGTGGATGCCACGCCGGACTCACAAAAACCAGATATTTACATCGGCGATTTTTTAACACTTCGACTACTTTTTTTGAGATATAGAAAATATAGATTGCACCTAGATTTTTTTTAATTATTTACGCTTTTTACATTTTGGACACTTTTTGAATCTCTAAAACAGGCCTGTGTGAAATCGACTCAATCGCCACAGGTTCGAGTTCCACCACCACTTCCCTTTTTTCAAGTCCAGAGGCTTGGGGGGTGGTCGCTCTCGTAAAGTTGAATGAGTAGAGGTCGGTGGTGGTGTTAAAATCCCATCAGGCAAATGAGAAATTTCGAGGAAATCTCTGCTCTCTGGAAAGGCCTGCTCTAAAACAAGAATTGCACTAGATCATTCAAGGCTGTACCACTTAGCTCGGTTTTCATCTAATTAATTAAAACTCTTTTTTTAGTTTGAAAAACCCCCCAGCGATTTCAAATCTTGAGGAACGAATTAATTCCAACATCTCATTCATGCTTATTTGTAATGCTCGAAACTACTTTAGATTTTTTTTAAACTCGATTCCTAAAAAACGCCTATTTTATTTTCTGCATACTTCCTTAATTTATACTTCAAAACTTTCTTTCAGAGAGCTTCCATAAAGGAGTTCACAGTTTTAGGAGTGGGGGGGGGGGTAGCCGACTTGTGACAGTATGTGATAGATGACATTGATACCCCATTGGCACAATGTGAACATAGGTGGAGGGGGTCAACAATTCGCCAAAAAACTGTGACATCCTTTATGGAAGCTCCCTTGGAGAAAAATTATAAGCCCTGTGGCAAAACATTTGATAGTTAAACCTCTTCATCAGTATATTCTGATTTCTCTTTGATTTACTCACTCAGAGAAATCTTTTCTTGTATCAAAAGGATAACACAAATGGGCTTTCCTCTTAAATTTTAGTCTAAGAGGATTATCATTTGCCTAAAAAAAAATCTTTTAGCAGCAAACATGATCCTTTTACCACAAACTTCATCTAACCTAGCAGTCCAATAATTCTGTTCATATAAAAAAGATATTGACATGGCTCAACACAAAACAGGCAAGAGGGTGATGCTTTTGTTTCAATATAACTTTTTCTCTGATTGATTATTATTTTACAATCAACCTTCGTACGTTTGATATGATCGTTGACAGAACAAACAATGTGTGGAAATTGCACCATTATGTTAAATTGTTTTCAGACCAGGAAAAACATTTTTCTTCACACATGCATGAAAAACCCTCGATTGGCCACCGTTTACAGATATCAAAAATGGCCGATTCTGCATCCCCAACATCGGTAACATCGGTAAGCAAAATGCTTTCATCGTTGAACAAAATGCTCTCCATAATTACCAAAACTTTTTGCTCACTTTGTGAACATCGTTCTGGGTGAAGTTGGGTTAGTCAGTTGTCATTGTAGTATATGCGATGTTTGTAAACGTTAGCCAATTTAAGGTTTCGCATTGTATTTGTATTTATTCATGAAAAGTTCCTAGGGCTAGATAGCCCTATAAGGAACAGGTGATACATATTACAATTAAAAAGTGACGGTGATCTATACAACGATTACAATAAAAAATAGGTATTTAACAGAAGTGAAGAAATAAACTAATATACACATAATTAGAAGTGTTCTAATACCAATAATACTGTAAGTGTACATACGCAAATATACATGCTTAACAGTAAAAACATTCATGTGCACGCTTATATATGTTTTAAACTCAAGGATTAAAGTCTTACTAATGTGTAATCTCAAGGGTAGGATTGGAAGTGTTAAATAAGTAACCAAAAAGGAGTTTTCTAAAGTGAAATTGTGAAGGTGCATTCCTAATGCTTATAGGTAGTTTATTCCAAAGACCAGCACCACGAATAACAAAAGACCTTTGCATTTTACACGTGCGGTGTGGCTGAATTTTTAGTACTGTTTTCTTTTCACGGAGCTTGGAATGAGTTGCTTGATCTTTGTCAATAAAATGAAAGAGATTAATAAGATAGTGCGGAGCTTCATTACTAAATAGGCTATAAATCAGGTTGCCCTTAAAAAATTGTCGTCTTTTGGCAACGTTAAGAAGTCCTGCTCTTTCTCTATACTGGGTAATATGTTCGCTTTTTTGGGATATTATAGATGAACCGCATTCAGATCGTCAGTAATATCGTCATATGAAACACAGCCGTAGTCAAAGAAAGGGAGGATGAGGCTTTTAATTAGGAGGATACCCGTTGGAGTAGGAAGTAATTCTTTATTCCTGTTAAGCTGCTGGAGAACTCTAAAAGTTTTCCTCGAGATATCCGCAACTTTTTCATTCCACGTAAGAGAGCGATTAAGAATATAGCCTAAATCTTCCACGGAATCCACAAAGGGGATGAGACGCCCATCGATCAAGAGAGGAGGCAAGGTTGTAATTGTTGCAAGTGAAGGAGAGGAAGAAGGTCCTATGATTATAGCCTTAGTTTTAATAGGGTTAAGAGTGAGACCGTTTTTCAAGGCCCACTGCACCACCAAATCAATATCCTTCTGTACCTTTTGAAGCAAATTCTTAAGAGTGGCAATAGGCCCGGAAAGGTAAAGCTTAAAGTCGTCAGCATATTTATGACAGTTGCAATAACGAAGTTCGCTACCAAGTTCAGAGATATAAATATCAAATAGAGTGGGTGCAAGCGTCGATCCCTGAGGGACACCGCTCTTGCCCTCCCCACAGTCAGAACGCTCGCCATTACTGATTTGTACTCCTTCAGGACGGTTACTAAGATAAGATTCAAACCATTGAACAGCCATATTTGATAGGTGAAGTGATTTCAACCTAGTCAATAGTAACTTATGGTTAACTGTATCAAACGCCTTAGAAAAATCAAAATTCTTTTCCAATCATAAGTAGAGAGGTGCTCAAGAAATTCGTCTCCATTTATATTTGTGAGATTACGCATAGACAGAAGAGATATACTAGAGGAGGGATCAAAGGAGAACTGGTATTTAATGCTGTTAAGTTCGTGGTTTGAGAGGAATGAGATTGAGTGTTGAGTAGAAGAAATTACCTTGTCTAGACCACCAACAATCATCAAGTCAATCCATGTATTAGAATGATCGGTGTGGTGCGTGGTATTATGGGGAACTATAGATAATCCGGCAGAGAACAGTGCTGGTTTTAAATAGTTAAGTTGTTGGTGGCATTAAGATTTGTGTTCAGGTCACCAGTAAGTACAATGTTATTATAATTTGATATAAGGTCAAAAATGTCAGTCTCAAGTTCCCTACAGTAGGAAGCATTAGGAGGTTTGTAAATAACACCCACCAACATACTGTCATGAGACGAAGATACCTTTATAAAAAAGTATTCAGCAATAGAGTAATTGACAGGAGGACTCATTCCCACCTGTACACTCCTTAAGCTGTCATGAATGTAAAGACAGACCCCACCCCCTCTTCTCTCATCTTTATCTCTGCGGAAAAGTGTATAATGATCAAGTGCTATGAGGCTAGATAGAATGTTAGGCGTAAGCCAGGTATCGGACACGGCTATGATATGATAGGAACAGGACATAAAATGATGTTTAAATTCATGATAATGAGCAGGTAAAAACTGAGCGTTAACGTGACAAATATTTAAAGTTTCCATTTTGATACTGAAAAGTAAAGTTCAAGCATACTTAAATATAGAAGTGTCTGAAATACGTTAACCAACAAAATCCAGTTCACATGATTACAATTGAAAACACGGAATAAGAGACATAAAAAGGTAAAAATTAAAAAAGCAATAAGCATTATACAGTTAACATGACAAATATTTAAGATATCCATTGAAAATGTAAAATGGTAAGTTATAAGTTGCAACATACCTGAAAGAGAGGTAGCACATAGGAAAAGATAGTAGTAATAGAAATAACATGATCAATAACCAGCAGAGCCCAAATTAAGTAATTACAAATAGGGTTAAGTAGAGTCCAATAGTTGCTGAAGTGACAGTGTAGATGTAAATCGAGAAGAATCTTCAGAGGTACTGAAGCAATATAGTTAGGATTACTTTGACTCAACTTCTATTAAATACAAGTTTTCAATTGAAAAAATTATTATGTATGCTTGATGAGATAGAAATCGGTCTAATTGACTAGTTATATTATATTCACCGACATGTATACTTAGGATGACACTTGGAAGTAGTAGTTGCTATCTAAGTCCCTCGAAGGTGTGCAGATGAGCCAGGTAAATTCGCGGAAAACCATCCTCTCTACGACAACAAATTTTTCCGCCCGCAATCCATAGAGATTTGATTATTTTGTCTCTTCTGAGTCCCGAGGTAATGGCATAGATTTTCCTGTTCAAAGATGACAGGGCCTCACGTAGATAAACAGAGTGTTTATCTTTGCTCGACCATCCGAGGTTTTCAGTTGAAAAGTCTCTGAAAACCTTACGTCTCTCAACGAATTTATCTCGCACTTGTTTATTGCCGAATTTCGCGACAATGATCGGGGGGCTAGAGGGTTTTGTAAGTGCAGGAGCCTTAATAATCTTGTATATTTTGACTACATCTTCCCTCACAAAGGGAATGTCAAGAGCCTTAACTATAGAGTCCATTGTAGCAATAAGATCTTCATTGTGTTTCATAGGGAAATTATGAAGTTCCAAAGTCGTTTGAAGGGTCGCCTGATCGCTTAAGTTCAGCGCATGCCAAATCATTGGCATCCTTTTTAATTTTTGTAATATCTTCTTTTCCCATTTCTGAACCAGCTTCGAGTACAGAAATTCGATTAGAGTTTTCAGCAATGTTCGCTTTGATCATTTCAATGGAGGCTAGGAGATTGTCATTAAATGCTTGCTGCTTATTCGCAAATTCTGTGATCCTTGAGAGAATCTCCTGAGACTGCGCAAGCGCTTCCTTTTGTCCTTCCAAGACAGCATTTCTGATCATAGCAGCGAGATCAGGCTGGGTGGTGGTAGCCGTTGCTGCTGAGGGAGCAGGAACATGCGCGGAAGATGTACCGTCGGCGCACAGTGGACCTTTTTTGGAATTCTGTCTTAAAATCGTAGAACTTTTGATCGGAATGACCTAGAGGGATATTTTTTTTAAATTAATGAAAAAACCTTTCCGGATATAGAAAAATTATAGAGAAAGTAAAAAAAAACATTTTAACCTTGAAAATCTGTGTTGAAGATGGAATTTTTGACAAAAAAATCGTTTATTTGATACCAAAAACGCTTAGATTTTATGTGCTATACATGTTTTTATATGGATTTTTGCATGCCCAATCCAAATCTGGTATGTAAATGGTTGTAAGACAAAATCCAAAATGGTGGAGTCAATATGGCAGACTAAAGTTGTAAAACGAAACCAATTTGACTAAAATCTGCTACAAGTTGCGTTTTCAGGTTGCGCGCTATGCACGCACTAATTACCTTTCCTTTAGAAAAAGAACTCGGTCATTTCCTCCAGTGAATTCAATATGATTGAGAACTTTTTCCACTTACTTACAATTCTTTCTTTTGGTTCAAAATTAGTTTTTTTTATTGAAAATAACTTTTTTTTAAATAAAAAGTCAACTCAATTTTGTTTTGAAATTTGTCTATAGACATTGAATCTTTTTGCCACAAAGAGTTTATTTGTTTCCTTGAAAATTTAAATACTTCTACGAACATTAAGGTTATTTGCTTAAAAACTTATTTCTCTACCTTAAAATTTAACTAATATATTTTTTGTTGAAAATTAAGCTTTTTCAGTTAAACATTGATGTATTTTGTTGAAAGTTTGTCTTTTTTTGTAGAAAATTAAACTTTTTAGTTAAAATTCATGTATTTTATTTAATTTCTTTTGTTAAAAAATAGTTTTTTCTTATTAAAAATTGATTTTTTAAACTAAAAATTTAAGTCAATTTCTTGTCGAGATTCTTTTTCATACAAATTTAATCTTCTTGGTGAAAAATTTAGTTGTTCAGTTGAAAATTCATTTTATTCGCCTAAAAAGTTATTTCTCTAACTTGTAACGGTTGACCTCTATGGACCTCTCCCACTCACAATTTTAGACTATATATACCGCGCTTTGGCCCAGCACGAGTCAGTTCTAATCTTCATCTTATACGACAAACTGTACTCATTTAAATAAAGAATAGTCGAGTACCATTTGGTAACTCGACTCCTTTTTAAAAACACCAAATCTGTTATTTCGGCATAACATTTCTGGCGATCCTGCCAGGATTGCTCTTCCGATTTGTTATATCCACGGATACATAAGAGAAATCATATAAAGGGCAATTCCTGAGACGAATTTGGAATTATTGAATTCTACGGAATTCAGAAGAAAGAATTTTACGAAATTCGCAATAAGAACTCCGGGCTTCTCTACGGAAAGTCCGTTAAGCAACGAAGAGTAGGAAAACAGAATTAAAATTAGTGGTGAACTGAGTAACTGCTATTCAACGTAAAATTCTGATTTACCGAAATTCACCAGACACTTAGAACGAGGCCCGCAATCAGGCGGAAGACGCAACTGCGTATCGACAACACTAGGAAGACCGACAAGTCATCGGCCAACGCCCACATCCGGTCCAGCAGCAAGAACTCCACGGTTTTCCAGCCGCCAACCAAGAAGGATTAAGCTATCCAGTGACAGAGGATAAAAGCATCACTATTAGAAAAGTAAGCAAACAAAACAACAACAAAAACAAATCGTATCGAATTTTAAAAGAGTATAAGTCCTCCTTACTGTCTGAGGAAGGAGACTAACGTGAAATCAAAAAGCTAATTTCACGTTAGGCGAGGCAAAGTTTTAAAAATTCCGGTAGAGCATACTCCTGGTGTTCCAGAGCACTACTCTCCCTTAATAAAAATAAATACAATTACTTTGAAATCAGGCTATTGTAGTAGAATGATACCCTGCATTTCACTGTATTAACGGACAAAAGTCCAAATCATACACACTTAATTTGTACGCGACACCATTTTTCACCGACAAACTAGAAAATTAAGTACACTGGCATATCAAAAATATCGCGATATTTCAGAATTAGGGTACAAAACGGACGAGACAAACTCACCTGTTAACATGTCTGGAACGGACTCTCCCAACCCTAATTCAACCGCACCTGTTCAAATAACTGACGAAATGATATTTCGGATGTTCGCGAATATCGAAGTCTTAACGGCGAATATGGTAGCTTTAAAAATTGAAAATAATAATGGAACCTTAGAAATTCAAAAAATAGTAAAAGAATTAGGTTACAAAGGAGACATAGAAACGGACAAAGGGGAACCTGAATCGACGGAAGACCTCGATGAAAATAAGGACAGTAGGTCAATAAATAGTAGTCCATTGACGCGTGAAGGGACTGAAGCAATATCATCCCACCCATCTACATCAAAATCGGAGGTCCCAGCAACATTAACTCAATCCCCAAATAAACACGACCTAGAAAGGAAAGAGATAAGCAAACAACTTTCTAAAAATACACAGCTACTTAGAGAAAGGGAAGACACTAGGACAGCCCG
>CAKNWT010207912.1:1613-13608 GCA_932066315.1 Andricus coriarius | reverse complement strand
TGGTCTGTTGCCAATAATGATGTAAGTGTACATACGCAAATATACAAGTTTAAAAGTAAATACATTCATGTGCACGCTTATGTATGTTTTAAACTCAAGGATTTAAGTGTTACCAATGTGCAATTTCAAGGTTAGGACTTGACGTGTTAAATAAGTAACCAAAAATGAGTTTTCTAAAGTGAAACTGTGAAGGTGCATTCCTAATGCTTATAGGTAGTTTGCTCCAAAGGCCAGCACCACGAATAACAAAAGATCTTATTTATTGCTTAAATCTATTCCTAATATATCAAAGAATATGTATCTCGAGTTATAGAGGCTGATTAGCAGTATTTTCAAAGATACAACACTAAACGCGGTGGGGTGTCGAGCAGGTATACGAGCGCACGGGCAGGTGGAGCGCGCGCTTCACCGCTCGGTCTAATAATTCCGAACTGTGTACCTGAAAAGGTTCAACGGTCCTTCGAAACAATATTTCGAATTCGTAGAAGTGGAGCAGGAATAGCTGATTAGCGTATTATTACTGTAAGTAATCGAAAATTAATATTTTTTATGATTGTAAACTTTGAAGCGTGTTTTCTCGAGTTTTCATTTTTTACGATTTCTCTAAACTGGCGGGCGTGATTGCAAGAAAACTAGACGACCAATCAAAATTAACCGAGGCTGTTTAGCTTCAGTTTTGTATTCTCTTCTATTTGAACTAAAATGATTCATGAAAAAAATTTGCAAACAACTATTTTAGCAAGTTGAAATGATTTTTTAGTTGTTACAAAAAGCGTATTTTTTCAAACTTAAGAAAAATTTTAAATTTCAGAATTTTTTCGGGTTTTTCTTAGTTCACCTAGAAGAAAAATATATGAAAATTAACAATTTTCTTTGGTTTTTCGTTTCAGACGAAAATTACGAGTTCCATCTTTCCCGTCGATTTCAGACTGCAATTGCAAGGTGCAGCACAAATGTGTATAAAAATCAGCTTCGTTTGAATATTTTTCTCTCCAATTTTTTTTTTATAATATTTAAATATACATTAAAATATTCTAAAAAGTTCGCCGGACTTGCTTATTTTTTTCTGTCCTAAAAAAATCCCCCCAAAAACGCTTATTTCGGCCTCCTAAAGCAGGATCCCCCTTAAGAAGATAGTGCGGAGCTTCATTAGTGAATAGGCTACAAAGCAGGTTAACCATAAAAAATTGTCTTTTTTGGCAACGTTAAGAAGTCCTGCTCTTTGTCTATACTGGGTAATATGTTCGCTTTTTGGGATATTAGAAATGAACCGAATGCAAGCATGATCCTAATAGCTCGGAACGTTGCAGGAACGTTCCTGGAACGTTCCGCGGGCACCTTCGGAACGTTCTAGCGGAACGTTCCCGGGAGGTGTAAAATGTCCGCCGCTTGGGAACGTTCCAGGAACGTTCCATTGGGACCTGAGAGGAACCTTCCATTATTGTTATTTTTAATAACAATTATCTCGTAAACCGTAAGCGATAGGTGAAAATGGATGTCATTTTTGATTTTTGAGTACCGCATATACTATCTATAATATGATATCCATATCATAAACTGACATCGATTTTGACCTATGACTTACGGTTTACGCGATATTTATTGATAATAATAACAATAACGGTAATTTATGTTTGGAACGTTCCAGTGGAACGTTCCTGGAACGTTCCCAACCGGCGG
The DNA here is from genome assembly GCA_932066315.1 of Andricus coriarius. NCBI lineage: Eukaryota > Metazoa > Arthropoda > Insecta > Hymenoptera > Cynipidae > Andricus > Andricus coriarius. The sequence continues at coordinate 11,928 of CAKNWT010207912.1, read as the reverse complement.
ACATTTTACACCTCCCGAGAACGTTCCGTGCTATTAGGGTAAGCGTACACTCAAGCTTCGCATTCAGTTCATCCAGAATATCGTCATATACAACGTAGCCGTAGTCAAGAAAAGGGAGGATGAGGCTTTTGATTAGGAGGATACGCGTTGGAGTAGGAAGTGATTTATTATTCCTGTTAAGCTGTTGGAGGACTCTAAAGGTTTATAATCCATAACAATTGTTTCAGAGAAAGTTTATTTTGATCGTTATTTTTTGTAGTTTTAACAAAACCTGCCTTTACGGGATTGGCTGTCTAGAAATATTTTTTGCGAAATCTTCTATCGTAATTTTTAAATTATAGGATTTTTCCAAGTGCAGCAGTACTAGTGTCTACTTAGTATCCCTCGATTATGACTTAAGTCCAAATACTTATGCAAGGGTTGTATCCTTCCTGTTAGTAATCAAACTTTGCCTTTCTGCCTGTATCGTGAGAATCTGTTTTTTTTTTTTTACTCAAAATGCTAACGCAGTGCCGCACTCTCTTCCCCCGTCGCGGCTTGTCGTTTTTCACATGGAAGCGAGCGCCGAGGTGGGGATTGTTGCAGGAGAACCGGCAGTGACTACCGCAGCGTTGGGCTGAAGCTGACGCACGCACGGCTGCTTATACGGCGTTCCTGATTGGTCCAGCTTGAACAATTTATAACTCAGAAACTAAAACATCAACTGACTTTTGGAAAAAAATTTTCGATTTATTTTTTGTTTCTTTATACAGCTATATAAGTCCGGACACTTGAGTCTGGGACACCCTGTATAGAACATTGGACATGCAGACATACGTAAATATACATATGTAAATGCATACGACATACAGGCTTGTCAATACTGCATTATCAAAAACGATATATATAATCTGTTTATTGATCAAATAGTATAAATATCCTCGATAATTACATTTTGACTGTGATACTTAAACCCAATCATGAATGAAATTCTCTGTCTTACGTTTTGAAGTTTTACAGTTTCAAATTCTACAACATTTTTGACGATGAAGATGATAGTTAATTTTTTTATTTAAAATCTGATAAAATCTTAGCGTAGAAACATCACTTTCAATGCCACTTGATATTACATGAGATTATAATTTTTTTTAATTCCAACATTCCAAATTTTAGAAGAGTTTGCAGTTAATGTTAAATGTAGACAATTTTCAAATTATGAATTTTATTATGCTTAGTTCTAAAATGGACTAGTTTTTACCCTACTAAAAAAGAAGTCAGGAATCGTACCAAATGCTAATTCACATCCTATCAGATAGCTCATCGGCTAGGACCGCAGATAGGCCAACCTAAAAGGATTAAAAATTGAAAATAATTTTTTTAAATGTTGCCTATACAGATTAAAAACTTCAAAATTCAGAATCTACGAGTTTTGACAATTTCAGGTACCTAAAAATTTTCCTAAAATATTAAAAATTAGGATAAATATAATGAATTTTGTAAAGAGAAAGAGATACGTCAAAACGGACAGTATTTTCAGATTCACCTTCAGAGTCATTTAACATTTAAATATTGATAATTGAATATGAGTTAAAAGAGAATATGCATAAATATAAATAAATAATAATATATAATAAATAAATAATAAATAGAACACAAGCCCTGATGATTTCTGAACATTTCTCATGAATTCTGACTATTCCTGACGATTTCTGACGAGAAACGTAACAAAACTGGTCAGAAATGGTCAGAAGTCCTGACTTTTTTTAGTAGGGTAAGGCGTCATCTAATGACATTTAAATCATTTATACTGTTGGTCCTTAGTTTATAAGAAACAGATATGAGTTACTACAACTTATCCGATACTCTGAGCCGACATGATCAGATTTGATAAACTCTATCGGAGGTTTTACTCTCTTATGTGACAGAAAAAGTTATTTTTTTCATTGAACCAAAATTTCTGTCACATTTCTACGTAGCCGCATTTAACGTATGAATTTCACTTTTTTTCGAGGCTGGTGGACTCAACGTTTAACCTCAAAATTCAACTACCTCATTTTTCTAAATAAATACTAGCATTAAATATTTTTTAAATACAAAGCGGTACTCCTTTTGTAAATAAAAGTGTTTACACAGAGGGAAAAACTGTTTACTTTAATAATTGCGTAAAATGAAATTTTCGAATGATCTAGTTACCGTATTTACTCACATATAATCCGGACACGATTATAAGCCGTATCCCGATTTAAAAAGCTCGAAATAGTGAAAAAACAACAATTATGAATGCACACGATATAAGATGCAACCCCGATTTTCAAGCTCCAAAAAACCAAAAAAAGGTGCGGCTTATATGCGAGAAAATACGGTAGTTGAGATTACCTTATGAGAATTTCATTTTGCGCAAAAATTATTCAATCAAACTGTTTTACCTCCACATATACACTTCTTTTATAAAAGGAGTACAGCTTAGTATCTAAAAAACATTTATTCTATTATTTATTTAGTGAAATGAGATGATTGAATTCTGAGATTAGAGCTTGAGTCCTGCAGCCTTAAACGTTGGCCTTGTGTGATCTGTCTATACCTTATATGTAGAGGTAGTTTAATGTCTATCATATAGGTTCATTAATCATTACTAACGTATTTATGTGAATGCGGCATTAATCCGAAGAGACGTAAGAGCCATAGAAACACGAGAGCTTGCATGAAAAAATCCATGTACGTGAAGGAAGCTACAGAAGTATGCCAAGACAGAAAAGTGTGGCAACAAATAGTTTATAAACATAGTGACAGTAGAGTGAATGACGCCTACCCCGAAAGGGAAATGGCTTAATGGTATAATAATAAAAATAAACAAAATTTTCACTTTGCTAATAACGCAATTATTTTGTTTCATATAGGTAAAAGTGCTTAGTCCGCATCATATAAGTAAGGAATCTAGTCCAATCCTCCAGAACGAAGGTGTTTCGAACGGAAACATTCAAGGTGCGGGAGTTGTAGATCTTCGAATGAAACAACACCAATCCGAATACAACGCTCTGGGTAATTTCACTCCCGTCGGTCAACCTCTTCCCACACAAAGTGGTCGCAGTGTCGAAAATTACCTCAATCAAATTGAGGCATTGCCCTTGGTACCGGCACCAAAGGAACCAGAACCACAAGATAGTAACTTTGTTGGTGCCATACAACAACGTGCCTCTATTATTGCAACTGGTCGGCAGCAACTGCAACAACAATCTTCTAATATCCTGGCAGCAACAGTGGCAACTGGCACGTCAAACTCGCTCGTTACTCCAAATGGAGAGCCACACCAGATTGTTTCGCCACTACGGTCGCTTAATACGAGTCCGCCCGCTATAATGGGACACGTCCCTACGGTTGCTGAACACGAAACGTTATCGAGTCCACAGCAAAGTAACAGACCTAGTCCACCAGTGCCAGTGAAGACGATGCTTTTGGAGGCTCTGCTTCCGAATCAACAGCCTCTCACGATCTCTCCGAGCAACTCTAGTTCAGCCACTACGAATGTAGTTCCTGAACAGACTCCCGAAGATAATTTACTCACAACGATTAACGCCGCTTTATTACCATCGATACAGGAGGCACCGATCGTCACTGCCCCCAGTGCAGCTAACGGCACAGTCAGCGTTGCTTCTCACAATCCTCTCCAGGTATGAATTCAGATTTTAATTTTAGTTTAATCAAAAGGAATACGTAAAACACCTACTTCGAAATAAGTAATAATAATAAAAAGATGACTTTAAAGCGCTTCTAACAAATTCTTAATTAAAAAATTCTCTGTTACTTGAGAATTTTTATTCAAATAATAAGTTTACTAGACGTTTTAACAGTATTAACATGCAGTTAAATCTTTTAAAATTTACTTTACAATAATTGAAATAGTTGTTCATCTTGGCAAATCAATGCAGTGGTTCTCGGATACGTTGTGACGTAAAAGCGTTTTGTTATTTTTGTCAAGCACGCTTGACGCGATTGGCATTTTGTTACAGAGTGAGACGATCCTACACATTCACAATGTCCCTTAAACCCTGAATTAAAACTCCCATAAATATCTTAGCCGGATATAAAAAATTCGACGACTTATATACTTTCATGTGATAATTTAAACTTATTTCTGCTTTTCAAAGCAAATTACTAAATATGTATAACAACATGTGGCTAATAAGCCAGTCAGCGAACTGTTCTGGAGGACAAACGTTTAGAATGGAAGCGATGTGGATATTTGTGTAGTGTTGATGCCTGGGATGAAGGCCAGTATGTTTTCAACAGCAAATTCACAAACGCAAGAAACTGCGCGCTGTTCAAAGTTCGCGAAATCATGTTTTTTGAAGATTGCGTTCAAGATACGAACGTTGAGGTTGGTTTATTTGTTTGCATGGAAAAACATGAAAACCGGCGAAATTGAAAACTTTTCAATTTTTGAAATAATTCACGCACGTCCTTTAAAATCGGTGAAAAAGATGTATTTTCGTAAGCTGAAAGCTTGTGCAAAATTTCAGCTCGAAATAGTAAATACTTTGGCAGGAAATCTTATTATTGTTCAGTGATTGTCTGTTTTTTCAGGTACTATATTTTTGAGAAAAAAAAATGTTTAAAACCAATCAAAGTCTAGAATTTTAATCCCCAACATCTCCAGTATCCAAAACAGTACTCAGATATTTTTTTCGGATGAAGGTGGTCAAAAAGGGCTGTCGGTTCCAGCCCATGCACAATTATTAGTTCTAAATGGATAAATAAAAAAGAATATTGCTCCACGATGATTAGCTGAAAAGATCATGTTTTTTAATAACAATTACTGCAAGTCTAATTTTGACGATAGAGAACTCACATTTTAAGAGAATGTAGATGAAGACTTTAACTAATTGTAATAAAATTGTCCGAATGTTCATTTGTGAATTGAGTGTTTGAAATTGCGATGAATTAGAGACAACATGCGACTCATTGAGTGACGGCGGAGTGGGGGATACATTCGCGCTCACATTGAATTAGCGTTTTCAACATGCGACAGCTGCAAAAATATCGTGAACAAACAAGATATAGAACCCCGTTACACCAGAGGGCGTAAATTAAGCGCGCCTAAAGTAAGCTACCTTGAATACGAGAGTGGCTCAGTTTCGCGTCGGCGCAAAAGCGTTTTCGGTAGTGGCTCTCTGTCACATACGTGGAGTCCCTGCGGCTTCTGCGCCGACGCGAATCTGGGTTCTCTCATTTAAGGTAGCTTATAGTAAGCCGGCCTACTGTAGGCTCGCCGGTTTAACTCGGTCCATAGAGACGTTTTTTTTTTGATTTGGGCTAACTTTGCGCTGATTATCAATCCTACGTCTAAAGTTCGAAAATATTACATCTACTGCTTCAAATGTAAGGGTATTTTTATTATTTACACTAACTGCACAATTAATGCCGTTATTTTCCCATTAAATGTGAGCTGTATTTCATCTTTTTAAAGTTTCTTCAATCATGTTTCAAGAATTGTATATAAAACCTAAAAGTTTATTGTCCGTTAAAGGCAGGTCGTGACGGTTTATAAAAAATTGAAAAGTAAAGGACGGAACTTTTGAAAATATTATTTAGAGTATTTCTTTATAAGCACAACATATTTATTGAATAGAATAGATATGCATATACGAAGATAATAAAAAAATTGTATATATCTAATGTACGCCAGTTTCTCGTAAAGTCAAATTTGTCTACGTTTTCATCGCTTTGCACCTTTATTCAATACGAAGAACAAAGAACCCAATATCGGAATAAATGTATCTATATTTCCAAAGTACGGCTGTCTTCGCGTTCATTTCCTTGTGCATTTTTTCAACGCAAACATCATAACGATACAAATGTCAGAAGAACTGTGTGCATATTTTAAAATTTGTAATCTCAGTTTTGGAAATGTACACAAATATCAAAGCAAGTTTCAGTTTTCAAACATTTCAATGAATTGGAAAACTTCAAATTTATCTCCAGTCCCAGTTAAGGTCGTCTTCGAATTCTGCGGCTGATCCAAAGCTGGCCGCACGGCTAGAGTTGCATGCGTCTCTCAATGTACTGCTTTTCATTCAATCTTATAGAGCCCTTTCCAATGCTGTGCCGGCAGGTGTGCGACAGACAAGCCAAACGACGGGACTGCTTGTAGTAGCAATCTAGACGCACATCCGTGAAGGTTGTCTAGTTTCTTGAGCAAGAGTTTATATGGGGAATTTTATTTTGTGATCAACGAATCTAATTATGGACGATTCAAAGTTAGTGGAATTCGTGCGAAAGCATCCCTGCATATTTGATTTCCATATGACTTTCCCTTTAATTCATCTTCAATAGAGTCATTTCCGAAATTTTAGAAACCACTCTATGTCGAAGTAGAGGGGAAAAATATAATAATATTATAGCTTTGAAGGGAAGAAGTAGTTTTATTTATTTATAAATTTAAATGAATATAAATTAAAATGGTAATATTCTCGCGCCGTGACGTCAGAGGTTTTCCATGCACATCGTGTGACATTAACAATGGAAGAAATTAATACAAAAATACAGGAAAATCGTACTTATCACTGGTGTTTTGTGTCTGGGTGCCAAAACACAAGCCAAAAACGCCTTTAAAATTATTTATATGTGTTTCAAAAGGCTCACGAAGAAAAAAGTGGTTGGAAATAGTGCGACGTAACACTAAGGACACCTCTCTAAAGTCGTTTATATTTTGTTGTGAAGATCACTTTAACGCCAGTAACTTTTTATTTATTTGTAAAAAAGTAGCTGATCTTATTATTACTTACAATTCTTTTTTCTCATTTTGTGTAAACAGAGGCTGGAATTTTTTAAGCTTAAACCATGCAATATTTTCTTAAAAACTTTTGTTTTAACAATAATTCTTTTTTTTAAACAATTATTCCTTCGCAAAATTATAGTTTTAAATAATAAAAGGAAAAATGAGGGATAATACGGTTTTCTTAACCCTCTGAAAGGAACATGTCGAATTTATCCGTCTAAAGGACGGATAAATACAAATCCCACAGACCGGTATTCTGTGGAGAGGGTTACATTTTTTTTTTGTAGGAATGGACTTTGAGTTCTCTGACCTCAACAATAATAAGGAAGCAATATTAATAATGTACCTGGAAAAATATATATATAATTAGTTATAAAATCAATTAGAAACACATCTCAATAAATATACATATACAAAAGTCTGTGATAGCCGGCCTGAGCTATGTATACATAGGAGTTTTAGGTTATGTTTGGTTCTACTGTTCGATTTCACGTATTTTCGCATTTCATTAAAGAAATATACAATCTTTTATATGTAATTAATTAATTTAAACTCATATTTTTAATAATTTCTGTAAAATATATGTGTTTTGTTTGTACTTTTTCGCTCTAACCTATAGTGACCAGATTTCCAACGGCCGAATCCGGGACATCGGACATGTCACATGATGGAGGTACATGACGTCACTGGGGGTTGTAGAGGGGTTCGGATGGCGGTAAATTCAAATATTATTCAAATAATTTTGGCTTCCACACGTATATTTAAAAACATAAATTTATATTGATACATATAAATAAACACATACGTATATATTATTCTCGACTTTATTTTGCGTTGTAAATATGCTATATGGTTTTTTATTATTTAATAAATATTTTCCAGACGAATGGAATTTTTTAAGTGATTCGTGGTTATTTTTTATTTAGTCCTATAGAACGTTTCACAAGAACTCCCTAAGTTATACTTGACGACCAGGATACAACCAGGACCAAATTTTATTGATTCCTGAAAAAACTCGCTCTGTGAGGGCATTAGTCCCAGGAATCTTTGAAATCTGGTGTACGTTGCGATTTTTAAAATCTTTTAAAATTTTTTAAATCTGTGTGAAATTGTTGTGAAATCTTTTCAATCTAGTGTGCACGCCTTTTTGAAATCTTTTAAATCCGTGAAATCTTTGTAAAAGGTTTAAAGACCTTTTACATATTTTAAAATCTAATTTTGAAACTGAATTAACATCGAAATATTAAAGTCTGTTCACTGCAATCTATAAAATAATTGGACAGTCTACAGAAAGTGCATTGAAATCTCTTTACTAATTCTGTAATGAACAAAAGATAAATTACATCTTGACAAATAAAAAACTTTTCGGTAGAAAGATTACATCTAAACGAGATGTTTTCTTTGATAATAGACTAAAAGATTTAAATTACTTTTCATATTTCAATAAAATAACTGTTTTAAAAGCAAAAAAAAAATAATTCAAATTCAAGGCTCTCGTGTAAAAGTCAAGGATATTTCCAGGTTTTCATGGTTTAAAAAAATTCAAGGTGCTTAAAGAAAAAGTTACTTGCAAACTTATTGTTAGTACTTACTTTTACTCATTTTAATTTTCCAAAGAGTTACGCCAGCCATAAAGCGATTATAATAACAACAGTGCAAAAATAAAATAGTTTCGCGATCACATATTATGACAAATCTGCTGTCCACATCATAACCTCATAAAGCTCAGAACAGATTAACAACCCAGCAAAAAAGAAAGTATTGATACGAATTGAATTGAAAAAACTAGGCACCCTGCAAATCTCGCTTTGCGACAATGACGCATTGGACCTATGTGTCAATACGTGTAAATTCGTGAAGATGGTATTTCAATGTTGAATCTTTCTATACGTACAAATACGGTGCAGAAGCTTAAAGTCAGCGAATACACTTCAATGAGTCAGCACGCAAATGCTTCAACATTTATCAATGCGTCTCAATTCGTGAGAATAAAATACACAGTTGAATTCGCCCCAATGCGTCACGGCGCATTTCAGCAAGTGTTGATTTATACAATTTAATCCGTAACAGAAAAAACAAACGTGCGGGGCATGTAGAATTTATTGTAAATGTTTAGTAATTTGTCTCGTAGCTCAGAGGCGGGTTCTCTGGACTGATACACGAGGGATCGCTGTTTCAAGTCTCGACGCATGCACTTTTTATTAATCTTTTTCTATTTGACCTACACCACGCATTCATATGAATTCACACGCATTCAATTCCCGCTGTTTCAATTCATCTCAATGCGTCTCAATGCGTTTGAACGAATCGGAAAACGGGATTCACGCGCATTATAAAAATGTTAATTCGTTTTTGCTGGGAAACAAAGTTGATCGAATCGAACGAGAACAGAGAAAATGAGACGATGAGAGTGAATCAGTACATACAAAAGACGGATCGTATTTCGACAAATTCAGTAGCTGCCTGCGAGTTACAGTTGCCCTCTGATTGATTGAAATTCTGCGCCGCAAAACAGCATTTTTCAATCTCATTTTCATCACGCGAATACGTCAAAGATTAAACGTACACCTCTGCGCATTATATATATACTTTGATGTCTAATGCAGGACTAAAACAGCCTAATCCGAGACGGCCCCGCATAATCCGGGACGGATGGTCACTATGCTTGAACCCCCGAGTGTTTAAAAATCGCTTCGGATAATAATTATAGGTTTAATTATCACCTCTGACGTCACACGTCACTCGCCAATCAAAACTTATAGAAATCAGGTGGTTTTGAAGCATTTTTAATCATCTTTTTATTAATTGTTATAATTATTTAAAATCCCAAAATAAGTTTTTGACCAAAAATTTGAAATTAACAATATTGATACTTCATAAAATATATTTTTTTTAATGAAAAGAATTTTTTAAGAAATTGCCATTGTGGACAGCACATAATTAAATTGTTCAATATTCAACCGGAAAAATTTTCGGAACACTGCGTCGTCATTTAAAAGATACATCTACATGAGAATCTTTTGGAACCCCTCAAGATCTCTTGTCGAATGCAAGGCCTGAGTTTCATTCCCAACTGCATCTATTAATAAAATTCACCTTTAGGGTACAGAAAAAGTGTACAAATCGCGAAATGACTGAAATTCAATTTCAACAAAACGTTACGACCTCAGTTTAATGAACAGTACATTTTTTATTTCATACACATTTCTTCCAACATTAATAGCGAAAGTTAAAAACCGTAAAGAATTACTTAAGTGCATTTCCACGAAACGTACGACCTGTCTTTAACCAAAGATATTATAGTAGGTGCGGTGCGGGTTCAGTTCCCCTCTAGTCTCCACCACCCCCGATAGCACTCATACTCCTCGAGGCACACTGATAGTAACTGAGCTCGGACAAGAACCATTGAAATTGAAAATAAGTTACCAATGAAAACATTTTTACATTTGAGGCGCTCCGAGGAAAAACGTTACAAGTCCTATGCTTTTAACATAGGACTTGTAAAGTTTTTCCTCTGAGCGGTTCATTTATAATAAAAGTAAAATATCCACGCTTTGCAAA
>CAKNWT010207905.1:474-12340 GCA_932066315.1 Andricus coriarius | reverse complement strand
TTTACACTAGATTTCCAGGGCTCTTAATTCTTCTTCTGTGTATATCTTCTAAACTATTGAAGGTGTAACAATCGATTTTGTTTAGTTCTGCTATACCCAGTGTATGAAAAACATTCGCTACATCGGTATTATTTCCACAAAATTATATTTAATTAACCCCGCCCTCAAATAGGAAATTGAGTTTCCACAACAACGGCTCTAACAAGCAATTTTTTCTACTTTCGTCTTAAAATAATCGTTAGGAATCACAGAGAAGAAAAAGTGGAAGGTGCAAGAACTTTTGGGTTGAGTTCGTTTAAAGTCCCCAGTGCTTACTTGATTTTAAGATGAAATTTTACAAGACTTACCAATAGAATTAAAAATAACGGCGGCTGAGGTGAAGAACAGCGTATAAACGATCTTCATTTTTTTCGAATACAGAAAAAACCGATTATTGCCGAATAATGAAAATTCTGATATTTCATGTATATATACTATTCGGAGATATTTAAGTTTTTCCCCTTCTCGAGCATAGATCGTAAATGGATAGTGTGTGCTTCTTCGTGACGTATAAACTTTTAATCAGCACATATATTAGACATGTTTGTTGTTTAAATTAACAAGCAAATAAAGATTTTTCTGATGTTACTCAACAAGTTACATACATAAATAAACAAGTAGAGTCTTGACCTTCAATATGTATGTGTTGATATAGTCTTCGCAGTTTGCAGGTCAAAATTAAACAAAAAAATCAAGAATTTAAAATTTTGAAACGTTTCGGCCTTCGTCCTTCTTCTTAAACCTTTCTCCAAAAATGCCATACGGCATTTTTGTTTTTTATTTAAAATCAGACTTTTTAAATTGACTAAGTTTATTATCTACAACAATTGACAATAAAATTATGACTGAAGAGGGCCCAAATTGTTGGCCGAAACGTTTCAAAATTTTAAATCCTTGAATTTTTTATTTAATTTTGGTCTGCAAACTGCGAAGACTATATCAACACAAGTTACATACATTTTTACATTCTTATCTCGATGAGAAGGTAAAAAAAGAAGATTGAGGATTAGATTGCCCTTTGGTACAATGTTTCGAGGCCTAAGAAGCAGGTACAGGTTCCTTAACTAGCCATTTTAGATCTACAAATTATCTTGCAATAATTTTTTTGATAAAACACATAGTTCTTATTTTAATCGTGAAAAATATAAATAGGATACAGAAATTTCATTATCCGGATAAACTATGCAAAATATGATTAAATTTACCAAAAAAATTGTTTAGTGGTGGATTAGGCTGAAACGTGATAAATATTTAGATTACAAGTAACTTTATAATCTACATATTTACTGAATTTCAGCCAAATCCACCGAAAGCTACTTTTCCATAAATTTAGTGTGGGGTCTTTTCAAATTCGTTTTAACTTAAATAATTAATCATTAAATCTTTCAAATATTCCATTTGAAAGGTGTTTCTAAATAAGTATTGGAGCGGATCAGAATCCGTAGAAAGTAAAAAAAAACGAAATTTTGGAATCGGTTAATATCTTCTGTTCTCTTTTTTTATTTAAAGGTTCCAATTTTTGAAAATTCAAAAAACTTCGATTAGTTCAAAAGTTGTGTGAGTTTCATATATGTACGGTTTTTTCTATTGACTAATCGTACAAAAATCTGCCTGCCGCGCCGTGCGGTCACATTCTGATGGCACGCTGGGCGCGCGGCTCGCTTCGCTTGTCTATCGGTTTGTGAAATTTTAATTCGGTCTAATAAATTTAATCATTTCAAGTGGTCACCATGCAGCCACCAACGATTCTAGCAAATTTCCGTAAATTATTTGTCTTTTTTCAAACACAACAATCGGAACGATATTCACAGGTTAAGTTTCTCATATTCTAGACAACTCATCCAGTGAATGTTGTTTCGATTATAAAAACTGAAAAATAATTTAACGAAAATTGCCTGGATTGGTGGTGGCTGTATGGTGGCCGATTGAAATGATTCAAATTCTTGTTTCCTGGGTGAGTTCTATAGAAGGTCTTATTCATCATAAGAAACTGAGTTATATCAACATAATATAAAATAATCGGTTAATATCTTCTGTTCTCTTTTTTTTATTTACAGGTTCCAATTTTGAAAAATTCAAAAAACTCCGATTAGTTCACAAGTTGTGTGACTTATTTATGTACGGTTTTTGCTATTTAACACTAGCATAAAAATCTGCCCGCCGCGCCGTGCGGGCACATTCTGATGGCGCGCTGGGTGCGCGGCTCGCTTCGCTTGTAAGATTGAGGTCGCTTATGGCGCGCGTCTGTTGGATCTCGCGCTTCGCGCTTGATAATGTATTTTCTTCGTGATACACGCTCGGTCCTGAACCTTTCAAAATTAAAGGTCAAAGCATCGACAACTGTAATTTGGTGATCCGTTACCGTTAAGAAAGTGACTATCATCCCATTACGAATAAGCACTAACCTATCATTCCAATACGGATAAGAAATAGTCTAAATTCATTTAGCTGAGTTCTCAGCATTAAGAAATGAAATTTCGTATTCGTAAATCAAATCAGGAACTGAAAATAAATGAATAAGTTTTGAAAGTAATAATATTTATAGCATTATTGTAATAAATAATTCAAAATAAATCTCTTCTCGGTCGTAGTTAGTTAGTTAGTTTTAGGACGGGCGATGAGCCCATGGAGAGCTCCTCTGGCGCTCAAGCTATACTGATCGTGTTGCGATTTCCTCTGGTCCCATAAAATCGGCCCTGAGGGTCTGTTACCTGAGCCCAGCTAATGCCGGGCACTGACATAGTTCATGCAGGTATGTTTCATCATCCCTGTCGCATCTCCTGCACTCTGTCGTGGGGTTATGCCCCATTTTGTGCATATGATAGTTTAAGTGGTTGTGTCCAGTTAGGATCTGTACGACTGTCCTTATATTTTTCTTGGGTAAACCTAGGATTTCACTGGCTGTGTCCATCCTGTGGGTATAACCCAGGATGGATTTCGCCTGACGGCAACCCTGGATCTGCTCCCAGTATTCCCGGTGTTTTGTACGGATCCAGCTTTTAATGACCAAACCGATACAGCAAGACGCTATTCCCAGTACCGGTTCTGGTCCTATGAATTCACTTGCTGTACCACGGTTTGCTAACTGGTCCGCCTTTTCGTTGCCCTTGATCCCTGTGTGACCAAGGACCCATATGAGAGCCACGTTGTTTCTTTCTGCAACTTGTTTTAATACCTTTTTGCATTCTCAAACCCGTTCTGATGTTATGTCTGGTTTCCCTATTGCAGTTAGTGTCGCTTGGCTGTCGGAACAGATCGTAATCTGTCTGCCTGCAGCATTTCCTTCTATTAGTGTTTCAGCACAGCGAAGGACGGCCAGGACCTCCGCCTGAAAGACAGTAGCATGTCGAACAAGTGGTATCCCTATCCCTTTCCCTTTCTTGCTGTCATAAATTCCTGCTAATGACCCTTCCCCACCCCTGGAGCCATCTGTATCCCAAATTTCCCATTGGAGGAGCGGGTTACCATTTGCTTCCCACAGATCCCTGCTTGGGATACAGACGCGAAAAGCTTTAGCACTGGTACCACTCAGGAGCCTAGTGTGCCTAGTCCCCCGAGTCCATCTATTTGCTCTTGCCAGGTGGCCTATCAGGTATGCCGCTCTACTGGTTATCGCGACATGTATGGTTTTTCACAGAGCATGAATCCTATCGCTACTGTGGGCGTAGTTCTCATTGCTCCAGTCAAACCCCTAAATGCTAGCGTTTGTAATCTTCGCAGCCTGTCCTGCATTGTTTTGAGTTCCGCCCGTGGCCAGCAGACCACGGCCGCATGTAGGAGCCTAGGTTTTAGGACAGCAGAGTAGAGCCATGCAAGCATTTTAGGCCCTAGATCCCACGGCTACCCAAAGGCTCACCTGAACATCCAAAAAGTCATGACAATCTTCCTGCAATGGGTCTCCAGGTGCTTTGCGCAGTTCAGCTTGCTATCTAGGATTACTCTCAGATACCTTACCGCATCTGAAAACGGCAGCTTTTTACCACAAAATACAGGAGCGTCATCGTTTGGAATTTTATATTTTTTCGGGAAAATGACCAGGCTGGTCTTTTCAGGATTTACCGAGAGCCCTGAGTCATCCGCATATCCCACAGTATAATACCCCTCTTTATTTAGCCTTCGAAGGAGGCCGTCCACAATAATGCACCACAGGAGGGACGACAGGATACCCCCCTGTGGGCATCCCCACGGAGCTATTCCCCTTACTAGGCCCTCACCCCATCTGGTTTCGAGTCTTCTTCGACTTAGCATGCTTCCTATCCAGCGTACAAGCTGCTCCAACAGCTGCTCCAATTTTGACACAACAGCATGAAGCGCAGTTTCTACCGAGCAGCCTGCCTGAAAAGCATACTTAATTGTGCTTGTAGGGCAATTGTTCTCATATGATGTAGTCAGAGCCCTTCGCAGAAAATCCGCGGCGTGCTCTAACTCATCAATGGTACCATAGCTTGTGGGAAATTCCGCAAGCCTCCCTTTGAGTTCCTCTTTATACGAGTCCCAAAGTGTATTTCTGGGGTTTCTTATTTTGGAAACCACCGGTTTTCCTAGGGTTAATCGAAACACGATATATTTGTGGCCCGAGAGAGACTCCTTATCGGAGACTCTCGAGTCCACTACCCAGCTTCTCAATGCACCCGAACATAGAGTCAAATGGAGAACCTCACTCCTGTTTTCAGCCTGGAATGTGGGAGTATCACCCCGATTCAGAAACTCCAGCTCTGTGCCTGCTATATATACAATTAAATCTCTCCCTCTGTCGTTGATGTTTATGCTTTCCCACACCGTGTGGCGAGAGTTTGCATCACAGCCCAACATCCGAGGGATTTCATTCTCCTGACAACGCCGAATTAGAACCTCCACCTCTCTAGGAGGCGGAGGTCCCCCGGCATCGCCAGGGAAATGTCTCGCCTTAATAACGGTGACATCTCTAGAGCAGAATTCAGGCCCCAAGATCGCATCCATACATTCGGGGGACCTCCGGGCGCTTCTGGTCCCCCTGCGGAGCCCAGTTAGATCACTCGAAAGGTAACCCTACTCGCCCTTAGATAGGGGAGGTAATCAAGAGCCCCAAGGGCTCTCTTTAAGGATTCAGGAAGACCGACGACTATAATCCAGCCTCTCCCCTTCAGCCTGGAGCCATGCCTGTCGGAATAAAACCTCCATGAATCAGTTCGCAGAGACGTGTTCTGAAAGCTCAGGCGCCCCAGAACGACCGCCGGACTCTCGGGGGTGCCGGGAATCAGTACGGTCGCTCGACAGTACCTCTGCAGACACTCCGTCCGTTTGACTTTCAAGTTTAGGCCCTCTTTAAGCCAAAACGTTGGGGAATTCTCCACTATCCAGTCTCGCGACCAGATGTCCGCGGCCTCCACTACAATGGCCCCCGACCTGATGAAGATGTTATTGAATTTGGGGGCCCGCCCCTCGCGGGGTATTGCGTCAATCCCTTTAGAGATTTCATCCCTCATCCTGTCCAACTCATCGAGAGTTAGACAGTTCTCAAGATGACCCGACGCAACGACAGCCTTCACCAAGGCGTTGTTAGCCATCTGCGCAAAAGTAAGGCCCTGTGTTTCCAGAGCCTTCTGCCGTTTCAACTTCCTGTTTGGGGGAGTTTCTCTGAAGGCCTTCTTCCTCTTGCCGAGAGGATTAACCTGAGGAGTTGCTCTATGTAAAGCTTCCGCAGTCTCTTCTTCTTTGTGCTCCGCAAAGTTGCTTCCTCCTCACGGAGAGCTCCGTTAGCTGCACTGCGGCTTCGACAAGATTGTCTCCACCATTATCTTTAGTTCGCACCGCCTCTGGTGGGTTGCCCCCTAAGGAGCCTCCCACTTTTGGCCGTGGGTTAGAGGAGGGTCCCGAAACAGGCCCCTCATTGGTTTTAGTTTGTTTTAGTTTTTAAGGATTCGTTTGAGGCCCACGAGAAGCTAGGGAAATAAGATGAACCCCCCGCAGAGCCCCGCTTGCAGGGGTTGGGTCTACATACCATGGGATTCGACCTGGTGTCCCAATGTCTCCGTTTAGACACCTCCTTTTGGACCCCGCCTGTCCACCTCTACTGTGGAGGGCAGGCCGGGGTGCTCAAGGATTTGTTGATCCTGGTGCCATTGAGCTCTTGACGAGGCGATCCCATCGTAGCTTGGGAGCATGAGAACTCGCGCCCTCGATATTCCAGGAGGCTCAGTTCCCCAGTCGTCAGTTCCTCAGAGTAGCCACACCTCGCAGTGCAGCCCCTCAGGTTCACCTATTTCAGATCTACAGTCTAATGAGACCCGTAAGCCCTCCCACCAGCTACAAGGTCCCGCGATCCCTAGGGAATGTTCTCGATTGTAGCAATGACAAAACATGTATAATGTCTCAAACAAGAAATTTTTGAAGATTTTTATTTCTTTTAACACTTCTACGTGCTTACTAAATGTCTTAAAAAGTAAAGTTAGACTGATTCTTATCCGTAGCGGAACGATAGACTAATGCTTATTCGTAATGTGATAATAGTCGCTTTCTTAACGGTAATGAACCAATAGCCTAATATTCGTAAAACCCATCGAAATGTATATTATATTCATGTCCGTACCTTGATCTGGGACTATTTATTCATACATTGCAAAATAAAGTACAAATTTGATTTTTCATGATTACTTTAATACTTGTTTCATATTTTGCATTCATTTTTATCCTCAGCTACCCTGAAAAACGTATCATGCCAGTAAATTTCTCTTGTGTAATTTTTCCATTATTTGATTTGCTTATTTTCAATGTTATTTTTTATATGTATACAAAAAATCAAAGAATGAAACGAAACATGCGGTTCGGTATCGTTTTTTTCTATTGATCGAGTGATACATGCTAAGCTCATATGGATGCCATTGCGAGGGAAATGTGATCACATTGTTTCAATCGCGAACATTGCAATGAAGGCATGAATTGTTCGAACCCAGATTAAAACCGCATTATGTCTAAAGGTTTTGCACCCCGCACTTGCTGGGGCCCTTCAAAGCATCCTGGAGAACCCAGATCACTTGCCCTCTTTTATGACGGAGGGCGTAACGTATATGATACCCAAAAAGATAGATGCTCGTAGTCCTAATGAATACCGACCAATCACCTGTCTTTCGACCTATGCCTTATGGCCATAATATCTGACTCCGTCCATAAATATTGTGAGGAGAAGAACGTCATCTTCGAAGAACAAAAAGGTTGCTGTCGAGGCTCCCATGGTTGCAAGGACCAAGTCACGATTGACAGTGTGGTTGTGTTGCATGCGAAACACCACGAACGCAATTCGCACATGGCCTGCATTGACTACCAACAGGTGTTTCCCTCAATAGCCTACGATTATTTACTTAAAGTCCTTAAGGAATATAAGATATGTCCGCGCATCATTCAATTTCTGGATCACGTTAATCACACGTGGTGCATAAGGATTAAATGTTTTAGTCGTGGGGTGATGAGGGATGCCCGGTCCTTGCCCATTAAAAGGTGAATCTTCTAAGGTGATTCATTCAGCGCACTGTGGTTTTGTTGAGCATTAAACCCACTAAGCTGGACACTCAACAACACGTCCTACGGGTTCAAAATTGAGTGGGAGTGGCTGAGTTTCAACGCACTCACCTCCTGTACATGGGCGGCATAAACGTTAATGCATGCTCAGAGTCGAAACTGAACAGCCTACTCAACATTTTTCTGCAGTTCTCTTATGACAATCAGGATGTAACTGGGTTCGGACAAATGCAGAAAGCTGCATTTGTCTCGTGGAGAGATAAATGCTCGACTGTTACTGGACGACCACGCTCTGATTGAGGGGATGACTGATGAAGAATCGTACTGGTACCTTGGCATATAGCAGTCGAGGGGTCCGCTCCACGCTGGAATTGAAATAGCGCTTGAGACTGCTTTTTCGGGTCGTCTTAATCTTATTCTGGCGTCTGGCCGCAGTGCATAGAACATCACAAAGGCAATTAAGACCTATCCATTCCTTTACTAACATACGCCTTTGGTTTGGTCAACTGGTCCATGACTGACCTCGAGAGACTTAACAGAATAATCCAAGTGAAACTGTCTGAGCACCGAATACACCATGAAAGAACAGCTGTAGAGAGAATAGTTCTGCCACGCAAGCGTGGCGCCAGAGGTATCTTGGATGTTAGTCGATTTTATGACTCTCAGGTTACGCAATTGCGCGAATATTTCCAAAATAGGACTAACATCTCACTCTACGACTACATCTGTAGAGTTGATCTGTATACCCCCTTAAAACTGACAGCTGTTGATTTCCAGGACATCAGACATCTCAACGCTAAACAGCTAGCTGCTCAGTGGCGAGGTAAACAGTTGCATAAGCAACATCCCCAAACATTACATCTTCCTTGCGTGGATAGTGCTGCTTCAAACCTCTAGTTAAGGCGGCGAGAATTCTTTCCGGAGACGCAAAAATTTCTCATTGCCATCCAGGACAGCGTAATCAAGACGACGAATGACCAAAACCACATCCTGAGTATGGAGTCAGTTATGGACACGCGCATACATAATGATGTTTCTGGGACCATACAACAATAAAATGCCCTTGACACTGGGTTACTAGAGAGATTTGAGCCTTACTGCAAATATAGCCCAGTTAAAGCACTAGGGAACGAACACCATCTCCTTTACTGGGACATGACTATTCGGACTGGCCACCGTGTCAGACACAATCATTCATATGTCCTCTGGTTCGATAAACGTTATCAACACGCGAAAATAATAGACATAAGTGTTCCCTTTAACAATAACATTAGGCTCCGATACACTGAGAAGATCCAAAAAAATTCGGAACTGAAGCAGGAGATTCTGACCGTGTGGATGGTGAACAAGTTCACCATCCACCTATGTCCATCCCGCGTACACGGCAGATGACTGATAAACACAATTTTAATTTTTGACTTTTAATTTTTGACCCATTTTGTATATGTGTATGTCCACGTGCATGTGTGAAGTTGTGCTTTCCTCTCGCCGTTTAATGTAAATAAAATTATTATTTTGAATCGTTAGTCTCAGTAGTTGGCATTGGAACTAGCGTTTGTAAGGAAGATGGATCCGTATAAATGGGCTCTCCAGGATGAATCTTTGGATCCCTATGAACGGGCTCTCCAGTATGAATTATGGAACCCTATAAGGCTCTCCAGTGTGATTGTCGGATCCCTATAGACGGGCTCTCTGGTATGTATACTCGCGAATTATGACGAATGCACAAGCAGAATATAGAGTTCCGAAAGAAAGACAACTTGTCGCGTTTCGCGACCGCGTCTAATAGCGAAGTACCAGGCCATGAGTACATATGGGTGGAAGGTGGGCCAACATAATAGTAATGAAATATAATGATAATTTTTACAAAATATATCAAATATAATGTCCTCCTTTTTGAGGGTAAGGATGTTTTTTTCTAACCACTTAATAAGGTGAAGCGTTGCATTTTACAGGCACAAAGTACGTCAAAGTTTTCAGGGTATGAAACGAAATATGCGGTTCGGTATCGATTTTTTCATTGAACGAGTGATACATGCTAAGTTCATATGGGTGGTGTTGTGAGGTAAACGTGAATACATTGTTTCAATCGCGAACGTTGCAAGGAAGGAATGAATCGTTCGGAACCAGATTAAAACCGCATTATGCAAACGAAGTAACAGTATTTACAGCTTTGTTTTTGAAGAAATCTGTAATTGAAACGTTATCAAAAATGAATCTTAACAAATAAAATGGAACTCCATAATAATTGTGCAATTTTAAATATTATAAAAAAATTATTTTATTTCCATATTAATTTCTAATCTGAATTTTTAATTTCATAAAAACATTTAGATTTGCAACATTTTCTAGTAAAGATGCCCAACCTCAAAAACCTTTGAACATTACAATGAATGAGTTGAGCGTGACAGTAATTTAAGTGCACTTTAGTTTTCATACATAAAATGTACAGTAAAAAGTGATATTAATATCAGGAAAAATGAAAACATTTCAAAAGCCAGGACTTTTATTTTTTCCCAGTTTTATGACTGTAATAATTCTAATATAATAATAAAACTGCTCAAATATCCAAGCAAGTTGAAACTTATTTAATTAATCTAATTAACAATTTAAACATATATATTTTGTTATTATAATGTAAATTTTCCCACATAAATTATTTTTGCTGGAATGCTCCGTTGATTTTCAACATTAACGTAGATTCTACTAATTCCGCATTTGTTTTGCATCTTAATGGAGAAAAATAATGCAATGTGCGAAAAAGTTCTCTCTACGCTCACCTGTAATGAATAAAAACCATTTTTTTTTAATTATTTGAAAATATTAAAGTTGAAACTTAAATTATACAGAAATGATATCACAGAATAAATTGTAAACAGCATTATAAATTTGCATGTACATATAGAAACAATTTTACTTTCGATTTGATACAAAATTATCAATAAACACATATTTTCAACTTCCCAAAATATTAGCAGATTTTGCTTGTGACTGAGGCAAGAAAGAAAAGTGAATTCCGTAAGTTGTTGTGTAAGGTCCCTGATTTTGAATTGAGTGACATGGTCAACTCTATTGCTCTCCTTGCTTCTGAGAATCTTTTCAATTGCTGAGCATTTTTCGTCCTGATTATTTTCTGTCACCTTGCATTGCAACTAGGTACCGAAAAAATCACCAGGAAGAAGTTGTTCTTCTTGGAATATCTTCGCTGCAATTCTGACTGGAGTCAGTGCTTTACGCAGGTCTTCTAATTTTTGCCATTCATCTTCTGGCAAATAAAACCTCCCATCAGCATCTTCCATGTCTTTGCAGAATTCCTTTAAGGCAAACAGTGACTCAATAATGTCTTACATAGAATGTCAACGGGTCTCCACATCAAGAACAGGCATTGATTTTCCAAGTACTTTGATATGCGACGAAATAGTACGTGTTCGCAAATTTTTAATTAGTTCTCGAGCTGCAGAAAGACTCTTTGGTAGTTTAATTTGTTTAATGACATCATTGATTGCCAGCTGTAATGTATGCGGAGCACAACGTACTCCTTCTACCTGCAGATCCTCGTCATCGTCAAAATAAAATAAGTCAATACCATCTATTGATGAAGAGATTAAATGGGATCCTTCCTATCCTAAAAACTCTTCGTCTTGAAACTGATCAGCTTTATCACCCATAAGCTTAGGAATTTTTAGTACAGTTGCTGCATTGTCTGAGGTAAATGTGTATATGTTCCTTGTAGACAGCTTGTGTCTCTGAAGTATCTTTAAGATCTCGCATTTTAGATTTTACGAAGTGTGGCTGATGTACAACTCTTGCATTTATGCATTACCGATTTTAATTTTCTTATCCTTAATAAATTTGATGTTTACTCCCAGAATAGATCCGCGTCTTGATCCACCATCTGCTTTAACTGAAACCAGCCTGCCTGTCACTTCATCTGCAATATTTTGTCGACTCTGGATGGCTGCCTTTTTGACTAAATCCTTCATGTTCTGGGGATTGATTTGCTTTATTTCCAGATTCTTTATTAACTAATTCTAGTATTGAATTGATAATTCTTCGAAATCCGACATCGTTCATAGACGAAAATGGTCGGCCACCTATGGTCCCATTTTAAGACATCCTTGTTGTACAGCTTCGAAGTTCATCCTAATTTGCATCATTTTGAGTTTCTTAGCTTCTACAATCTTTTTCAGATTCTCCTCAGCTTTACGTTTCGCAACCTATGCCTTGAGTCGTATGACGGCTCCGTAAGCAGTCTGGTACTGGCTGGAAAGGTGGCACTTCATATTTTTGGCATGTTAATTATGAAAATAAAAAGCCTATTTTTAATTTTCAT
>CAKNWT010207904.1:357-12340 GCA_932066315.1 Andricus coriarius | reverse complement strand
ACGCGCCGGAACGGTTGAGGTGCGCCCGCAATGGTTCATGCGAGCGCCGCAACAGCTTCTGCCTCCCTCCCACTCGCAAGTTCTGCGCGACGGCAGCGGACTTGACAGTAACGGTCGCGGTTAACTCCTCTCCGTGTAGTTTTTCACACGATTGAAACCCGAAAAAGCTTTAAATTAAAAAAAATTTTAATTTAAATTTTTCTCTATTGGTAATCTGGAATAAAATTTTTCTTTGTTTTGACGGATAAGTTTGTTTTGTAATGTTTCAATTTTTTAAATTGCAACGATTTCTGATTACAGCTATCAGAAATTTAGGTTGGAAATCATGAAGATACTTCGGCATTTCATATTATACAATGTGTAATTTTACTACATTTTCTGAGAATTTGTTTGAAAATTATTAATATCAAATTATAAAGAACTCAAAGTAATGATACGAAAATTGTGACGATGGAAAGTTGTGCCGCGACAGATTAGCCCGTTTATTTATTTTTAAAATTGGAAAAGATCAATTTTGCGCGTTGAAAACCTTTGTGACATTTTTGCCCGTGAGTTTTGTTTGGAACGTTTTTCCGCGTCAAATATTTTTTAGACGTTTATGCCCGTGAGTTTCAGTTTTGACAATTTTGCGCGTTGAAAAGCTTTGTGACATTTTTGCCCGTGAGTTTTGTTTGGAACATTTTTACGCGTGGAATATTTTTTTTACATTTTCGCTCGTAACAAAACTATGGGACGTTTTAGCTCCCGGCGTGTCATATTATAGTGTAGTATATGGCAATATGTTTCATCACATATTGCCAAGATGAACCCGATTCTTGTCTATAACTAAAGAATTCTTTAAATTAGACGATAAAGGAGAAATATTCTTGAACGTATTCTCCAAGAAGGTGTTAAATTGTTGGAACTTAATTTTTTTCACAATTTCTACAGAAATGGTACAAAAGGAGTCACACTTTTACTGAAGGAACTGATGCCACAAACAAAGAATGCCACAATTAATCATGCCAAAGACATAAAATTGATGATCGAAAACTTATTTGAGAATTAAAATGATAATCCAGGAAATCTGAAAATATATTGGTGGAAATTTCTCCAACTTTTGTACGATGCAAATTTTGTTTGTCAGTAAAAAAATGGAAAAATCCAAGTGTTCCATTTATTTCCAGAGAAGTTTATGATATTTGATGCATGTGCATACTCAACTGCGGCCTAGTAAATTAGGCGATAGACTAACTGCATGGAAAAAATGATCAGATTTAGGAAATCATTTCCTGAGGAATCGTGGAAAAGGTTTGCTCCACGAACTGTGACGGGCGGAAATAGCGTAGTTTTCATACTTACCAAGCCGTTTGATAAGAATGTAATCAGTCTGTCCAAACAACGGAATTGAAATTGTTCACAGTTTAGTTGACGGAGTCAACAAAGAGAATACAGTATAGATTTCGATTACGTGAATTTGGGTGGTCAGGATCTGTTCGCACCTAGATATTCTGAATATATCGACGTGTATATGTAGTTAATCAAAGCCGTTTCATACAAAGTGATGAGTATTTTTGGAAACGCACAAACAGGACGAACTATGTCTTGCCACTCAAAACATGACGACGCTATCCTAAATTCACCCTACAGCTGGAAATCAGAACTTAAATCAGCAGGCACACCCAAGATAAAATATATTATATATAAATATATACATTATATCAGCTACGGCACCAGCTGCTCCAGGGAGTGGAAATCAGGACGAATAGCATCAGGTACACTTAGGTTTCCAGGCTCGGGTTCCACCACCACCTCTTAACTACTGAAGCGTCTGGGAATCAGCACGAGGCGCACCCAGGACGCCAAGCTGTTACTCCGGCCCAGCAATCTATTGAAGAAGTACAACTATAGCTTCTGGTGGGACAGGAGCGCGTATTCCATCAGCTGCAACAAAAAATTCAGGAACTGCAACTCCCCCAAGACCCACCACGACTGCTAGTGCGGCAGCTACCAAATCAGCATCTTCTCCCGATATCAGCGTATGGGCTACCACATGTACTTTATCAACTACAACCAGGAAGGTCTGATTTTGAAAATCATGAATGAAGAAGTTAATAAAATATCAAATATCAAAAGTTAACCGAGGAGACACATCAACAACCATAATAAATAAAATAGGGTTTCGATACAATAATATTGTAAACACGAATTTCATAAAAAATTACTCAAACATCCCATTTTCATATGGTAAATTTTTCGTTTACTAAAATCGTTGCAATTTGTGCGAAAAATTGTACCTAAATGGACAAAATTAATCTTCGAAACTTCACCCAAATAAGTTGGAAAAAACGGAAACATAACTCCTAGGTGAAATATTTTCAAGTCGTACTGATTATAAAGTGGCGTATAAGAAAGATACGTCCTACTTTCACTGAATCGTCTCTGCATGTTTAAGTTTAACCAGACTCTCATACAGAATAGGGAAATGCACTTTCCTCTCGAAAAGGGCGTGAGTCGGCTGTCTATACGGGTTTCGGTTGCATTTAATTATTACAAAAAAGAATCATAATTAATTTCCCATTTATATTAACACTATTAGATGCAGTTTTTGCGACAAGTCCAGCAATATCACAGTATATTATGCATCGAGAGAGGAAAGCAGAAATGTTGTTTCAAGTGTGATTTTTGTAGAACGAGTAGGAGGACGAAGGCGCCACAGGCACCACGAGACCGAAGAAGATTTCGAAATACGCGGATTTTCGAGTCTATGTGAAGTGAGCCGGTGAAGATTCTCCACTAAAGGGCAGCGAGTTACGAGTTTTTTTCCACTGTCATCGAATTTTAGATTAAAGTCTTTCGTAGTATTCATAAAAACAAAAACAAAAAAATAGACGGAAATGAATACTTTCGAAGAAAAACTGACACTAATAATGTCAATGTTCTGACCTATCTTTCCATAAATACTCCACAGCGAAGGTTTTTTGCTAATATAGTCAAAATGATTTATAATCTATCGTATTAGTATATTGCACGTCAAGTGCAGAGAGTAGGCAGTTGTGCACAAGTGTGAAGTTTACATAACGAGTCGCCCCATGCTGCAAAATTCAACAAGGTTATATTTCATATTTTAATTTAATATGCGCGCTACAAAGTCTACATTCGTAATATTAATAAAATCTGTATCACCTTCAAAACATGAGAATTGTGTCCAATCATCTTTTCCTACATAAATACTTTTAAATTAATTAAACACTAAACAACTTTCGTTCACTCTATCGTAAATATTTAGTTTGGAGAATTCAAAATCAATAGATATCGATGCATTTTCATTTATTAAAGAAATCTGACGCTCTTTGCCTTTGAAGAGGAAGATTAAGTAAATTATCAGTTGACACAAAACCTGCAGGAGTTGAAACATTTTTAGGTTTTGGATCTTTTCCAGAAGATTGGCAATTTTTCCCGGGGGTAGATAGTCGGGGTGTTCTTGGAGTTCGCACTCCAATTGACGGTGTTCGAGACCTGCAAGTTCTTCTGGGTGTTGGCGTTCCAAGGAGCCTCAGTTTCTGGGTCGCAAATCTTCGAGCTGCTGGCGACATTGTACTCAGACGATCCATTGTTGACTTTGGGGAAGGCCTGCACAAATGTAAAGAAGATTTTGTTATTAAAAAATTGATTGAAACCGCTCGTCACAAAGGGAACTCACCACTAAAATCTCGAGTACGAGAAAAATTAAAAAAGTAAATTTTCTAATTGCACAGACCATTAGATAGCACTTCCTCCCCTAGGGGCTGTAACATCCTGTAGTTGGTAGGGAGACTTGAGCGTGTGGGACAAGGGGGTCAAACGGATCTCGACCTGCATGTGTATAGATATGTATGAAAGGATCGCTATAAACAGGCTCTTCTTGATGAAATTAAAGAATTCCTATAATCGGGCTCTCCTGGCATGAATGATTGTAGCATGGTAGAAGCGTGAAAGAGCCTAGCTAACACGGGCTTTGATGTCCCTCCCGGACCAACATCTAGTTTGGAATCGGTGTGGTGGCCTACGAACAGATATTCATTGAGTGTCTCACTCAATCTGGCCATCCCCATAAGCCATGGGTGTAGAGTGACTGTGCCCGTGGCACTTTGGCACCTAGAGGTACGAAAGTGTCCTAACGGCCTGTCGGGGTACCGGACGACCTCCCCAAGTAATGTCTTACCCTTGCAAGCGGGGCTCTGCATGGCGGACCTTTTATTTCCCTAGCTACTCATGGAAAAAAATGAGTTCTTTAAAAAAAAAAAAAAAAAAAAAACACTCGGGGGGAGTCGGCAACGACCCTTCTGGAAAAAGCATCTTCCCCTGTGAACGTCGAAATTACCGCAAGAGCCTTCGAACATACTTCGGAATCTGTAAGTTGGAACCATTTGGGAGTGACCCTGGCGATACTAATGCCGCGGGGTCAAACTAAACGGAAAAACTACGACGAGCTAGATTGTCGGGATCTGCTAGGAAGAAGATGCGGTTAAGAACTCCAACAATCTCTTATAGCCGGGCTCTTCAAAGTGACCTGGAAGTGGCCATAGTCGCCGAGGGATTCCCAATAACCAAACTCCATGACGAACAGACCAAGGCAATTAAAGCGAAATTACAGAAGAAAATCGATAGAGTGCAAACTTGAGAAGCCATCTCAAGATTTGAAGATTGTAACAAAGACCGGCCAAGGCTTGTGAAGCTGCTGGCTTAGATTTCTAGTATTTCCGTGGAACCATTTAAGTACTTAAAAGGATAGCAATTCAAAACCCCACCATGAAAACGGGAGGATGGAAGCTTATCGATGTCAAGGTGAGTGGTCAAGCTACCCAACTTGTAATAACTGCAAAGCCAGAAGTGGTCGAGAGTCTCAATAAGATCGACTGCAAGCCTCACTATGGGTTGGAGAGGATCAATATGAAGATCCCTTTAAAACCTAAAGTTACACCCGTAGACAGAGCTACGTATTTGTATTCGGAAAAGGTGGAGGAGACAACTAGAAGTTAAAATGGACATTAGATGTCCCTCTTCCAGTCTAGATTTTATCCAGATAAACCTTCACTACGACAAGGGAGCGTCTGCTATCTTAAGCAGACGTTTAACAGTGAATCAAACATCTTTTGCCATCATACAAGAACCTTGGGCCTACAAGGGGAAAATTAGAGGATTAAGTAACAAGAGCGAATCATTCATTTATGATAGTTCCGTAGAAACACCTAGGGCAGCACTTTATGTGAGATGAGATATTAAATTTATTGGATTACAAAGGTTTTTTCTGGAGACTTGATGACAATAAATATTGAGCACCATTTAGGGGGCTGGCGCCAACCTATGATGATTTTCTCAACATAGTACCTACCATTTGACTCCCAGGACCCATCATCTGAGGAATGGCGAAATCAGGTGTACTACTGTTGCGTTAAAGGATGGCCATTGCTCATCGGATGTGATGCTAACGCACATCATTCGACTTGGGGTAGTAAGGACACCAACCACAGGAGTCAATTTTTATAATATTGCCTCTAAACTACTGATTTAACTTTATTGAATCAGGGTAATACACCTACCTTCGCGACATCTAGATGTCGGATACGTACCTATCGGATCATAGACAGATATGCTTTTCCTTAACAGCCGATAGAACTGTGGTTTAAGGGTCTAGGAACCCTAAAGTCACTGACTGGAATACTTATAGGGAGGATCTCAATGGTTTTCTGGGTGCTATACCGAGTAGAATCAAGTCTATCGAACAAATAGAATTTGCTTTCAACATTCTACAAAAAGGTATGAATAAAGCGTATGAGGACGATTGTCGTTTTCGTATTAAGAAAACAGACAGGGATGCACCCTGGTGGAAACCTAGTCTGGAGGACCTGAAGAAGAACACTCGACGCCTTTTTAACAGGGCAATAAAGAATGGAAATCGGGACTTGTACAAGGCAATCTTTACAAGACACTATATCAGACACTGATAAACTTCAGAGAACCTTGAGGGTTTATGTCAACTGAATCAATGTGAATGTGATGACAACATGTCAACAATCATGTCAACTGAAGGAGAAAGGCGGGGAACGGCTAGAATAAGCATTATTAGAAAATAAGAAAACTGTAAAAAAATTTTGTTGAGGTTGAGATACCAAATATAGGAAGGAAAATAGGTAATGTATAGAATTAAGTTGAACGAGAAAAGACAGGAAAACGTTATTAACGAAAAGTTAAAATGATGCGTGCGACAAAAGAAGTAAAATGGGTAATACAAAGGAAATGTGTGTAAGAAATGTAATTTAAATGATGGTATGGTAAGACATTTTTAAATAGTGTAAATACATGTAACCACAATATAGCAGATTCCTCTGCGTGTTTTTGGTCCATGGTAGCTAAAATAAAACACGTTCATAGATACAGGTGCGCACAGGTTATTTTTGGCTCATGTGATTTCATCATTCGCTTTCAGCTCATCGCATTCGTATTCAGCGAGCTTTCGACTAGTGATTCGAGCCTACGGCTCATGTTGAGGAATTCACACCCGTATAAGCAATCACCTGTTTTGCACTCTTGAATCACAAACCGTTATTTCCCATGCACTTATTGATTTCGGGCTAAAAATCTAAATCCGAGCTAAGTTTGTCAGACTCAACAAATTTGCAAACGATAATCTTTCTTTATCTAGATGCATAAGTTTTATTTTTAGCGCGTAAATTTGAATTAAAGTTTTTTGTAAGTTGCTTGTTTGACTGAAAATAGAGGAAAATTTAAAAATATTAAGGGTAGCGCAAAGGACCATTTTCACAATAGGGAAAATAGAAGACAGGCTGTGAATCCTGAATTCAATTAAGAATTTTTTCAAAGCGAATCGTTAAAACTTTCATGATTTTGATGTCAGGCGACATTTGAAGTAATTTTACAGGATACCCTGTCCAGTGGATATTTGGTATAAAGAATTACTCCGCGAAAACTGAAAAAAAAACAAAAGATAATAAGAAGCAAAACATATTTACGTGGCCAAAGATCTTCTCGCTACTTCCAAAGCTTTGATTTTCCGATCTCTGTGTCTCTCTCCAGCTTTTTCGGCGAGCTGAAAGGCAATTTTTTCTCTTTTCGGTGGTTCTGCCATCTTAAAAGAAGGTCCTTGGTTGGTTCTCAAGAGTGGAGTATCACCTCCGTCCAGTCTAAAAGGCGTTCCCTCGATTTGACCCCAGGTCATGAGTGGACTCTCGCATTCTCCAGGTCTTGGACTCGGAGTAGCAACGATGCTAAACCCATTCACTCTAGGCGTTACATTCTTAATTACTTCTTTACCATCAACTCCAATTTTTCCGTCATTTACTTTCGATTGCGATTTAGCTAATTTGCAAATTGTTTCTTTGTTTTGCTTTTCATTAAAGGGATTCACAGTGAGCCTCGTATTTGCGTGAATGACTTCTTGTTTTTGCTTAGCCATCTCAATTTTTTCTTCTGTGGTTAACTCCACCCCATCGGGAACATACATGATGTAATTTTTATTTGTGTAATTCCACATTTCGAGCTCCTTCGGTTTCTTTCTGTCTTCTATGGGTAGGGATTCTTCCTCTTTCTTTTCTATCGCTAGGGCCTTGGCTGCTTCCTCGTTTTTATATAACCAGGCGTATTTTAATTTGTGTCTTTTTTCGGCTTCAGCCATAATTTCTTGAAAGCTGGCATTGTCTTCGCTTGTGTGACTGCTGAGATAATTGTCTAATCCTACTTTGTGTTCGATACAGTTTTCTGTTATGCTTGAGTCTACTGAAGGTTCTTCTGTTGGAGTTTCGGGCAAAAGAGAGCTAGGGTCATCTTCTCCTCGAAGAGGTGTTTCAAAGGTAGCTGGACTTACTGGTCGTTCGGTAATTGGTCGGCCTGAACTGTATTTTGCATATAATTCTCTCATTCGCTTTGCGTCATTTTGTTCCAGGGCATCTAGGTACTCGTTTTGGGCTCTCAGCTTTTTTAAGTCTGGAAAGAAGTCTCGCTCAATGATTTTACCTGAAACATTATTTTTAAAAATGTGTTAGTTACAGGCCGATCGCCACATTTTAATTTTTTTTAAATCATAAAAAAGTCACTAAAATATGTGAGCGATATGAACTAAAGCGACAAAATTCTTAAAAATCAAAAGCGAATTTTGTTTTAATACTACCCACCTAATTTTTTCCTCTCATTGTTAGTGAGAGAAATCGACTAGAATTTTTTCAAATGTTTAGCAAAATTCGGAGTGGTGGCACAGTAGGTCAAAGAAACGTCCACGGACAAATTTATTTTAAAAAAAACAATGGTTATCAGATTTAAACTTTTTTTAAACTAGAACATTGTGCGTGCTAAGCGCGCACTAATGACCCTTTCTTTAAAAAAAATCTACTAAGTGGAACTACTTTGTTACCATTTAACGATTTTGTTAACATTTTTAAATTATTTTTTTAACTGAAAATTTAACTATTTCTATGTTTGGTTGAACATTTATCTTCTGCAGTTGAAAATTCAACGATTTGGTTAAAAATTCATGTACATATTTTATTTAAAATTAATATTTTTTGGTAGAAAATTAATCTCTTTGGTTCAAAACTAATTTCTTTTTTATTGAAAATTAAATCTTTAATGCTTTTTCTTTTGTGGTAGAATATTAATCTTCTTGGTGACTAATTTACCTTTTTGGTTGAAAATTGAACTATATATTAGGTTAAAAATTCAATTAATAATTAAAATATTTGGTTGAAAATTCCTGTCTTTTGTTAAAACATTTTCTTTTTTGGTAGAAAATTGGTTTTTTCTTATTGAAAATTAATTTTTTGTTGTTGAAAATTACTGTTTTTATTGAAAATTAATTTTTGTAACTGAAAATTTAGCTATTCTATTTTTTGTTGAAAAATTGTCTTTTTTGGTGGAAAATTAACCTTTTTGGTTAAAACATCCATTCAAAATTAAAAATTTTGGTTGGAAATTCATGTATTTTGTTACAAATTATTCTTTCTTGGTAGGAAGTTCGTTTTTTTATTGAAAATTATTTTTCTAAACTAAAAATTGAACTATTCCATTTTTCGTCGACACTTTTTTTAATAGCTATTTAATCTTTTTGGATGAAAATTTGTATTTTTTTATAGCAACCTTTTTGATTGAAAATTTAACTATTAGGTAGAAAATTCCATTAAAAATTAAAATATTTGATTTAAAATGCATGTATTTTATTTAAATTATTCTTTCTTGGTAGAAAATTAATCTTTTTGATTAAAATTTCTTTTCCTTGGTTAAAAATTAGTTTTTTTATTGAAAATTAATTTTTTTAACTAAAAATTAAACTATTCAATTTTTCGTCGAATTTTTTTTTATAGACATTTAATCTTTTTAGTTGAAAAATCATCTGTTTGGTTAAAAATTTTAATATTTCGTTGATTTTTTTTTCAACTTTTTGTTTAACTTTAAGTTAAACTCTTCTATTTTTTGTTGAAAATTTATTTTTTTTTTTACTTGAAAATTCATCTATTTTGTTGAAATTTTGTCTCTTTTTTTCTTAGCAATATAACCTTTTTGACTGAAAATGTAACCATTTGGTTAAAAACTTAGTTTTTATTGCAAATGCATAATTTTAGTTAAAAGTTTATTTCTTTGGTTAAAAATCTAACCAATTTTGTTGAAAATTCGTTTTTTGTTGCGGTTGAAAATGAATTTTTTATTAAAAATCCAGCTATTTCATATTTGCTAGGAAATTTATCTTTTTCAGATGAAAATGCACATATCCGATCTTTGAAAGTCGGTATGTTTAAGGTTAGTTACCGTTACTTAGTTAAGTGACCTTCACCGTACGCTATTTTCGGGCTTAAACAGCTTAAATGGGGGCAGAGTGGGGATAAGCGTAACTAAAACGTAGCCTTGGCGCATGAGAGGGAGAGAGACTGGACGCTTGCTCTTTACTCCCTCGCATGCTTCAGAGTTAGGGCTCAGCTCCACTTATATCCACTTAAGCAGTTTAAGGGCCGTGGAAATCGAGTGTAAATCGCAAAAATAGGATTCAGGTCAAACGGTGAAGCCATTTTGTCTGATTTTTTACGTACATACTCTAAAGAGTATAGAGACTCATGGTAAAAGTCGATTTTTTCTCAATTATATTTTTCATGAAAAAATTAAAAGAAATAATTTGTCGTCGACCGCATCATTGTAGTAATATGTGCTGATACTTAGCGAAGCAGGGAGCAGGTAAGGAAGTTATTTTTCTCGCATGTCCCTACCCAAATGAGTGGGTGAATTCCCAAAAGGTTGGGTGGATGTAGGTGGTTGGGGGTCGGATAATATCATTAAATGCAGACTGTGAAATAAAACTATAAACAATATAATGTCTTATAAACAATTCGCCCCCGAATTCATGCATGCAATATTCTCGCCGACTCAGTTTAACTGTACAATTTTCGGCAACTTACTCCGAAAGTAGTACTTTGTTACATTTAATGACAATATACAAGCTCTCTGTATAAAAAGGCAGATTATACAAACATGCAAGATATCAATAATCTGTGTCGCTCAATTTCCTCCGAAAATTAACGGATTTATTCGCATTGCAGACCAACTTTGCATGTTTGCACAACTCAGGGCCTGTCTGCAATAACCGGTTATAGAATTTTGTTGTACCTGAGAGCTTGTACAAAAAGGTTTCAAATTTTAATCCTTAAGGCCATGTAACGAGTGGGTCACGTGACCAAGCTAGTCCTCAATTTTTCATTGTAAACTTACGTCCAAAATAAATAAGATATCGCGTTTAAAGTTTGGGAAATGAAAGAGGAGACACTAAGGTTTACGGCTCTACTCTTTTTCGGTGGAAATTTTGAGAAAAAAATTTATTATCGATACTTTCCATTGTAATCTTACGTCCACACGGAATGATATACCGTTTTGAAATTTTAGCACGGTAATTAGAAGGCTCGAAGGAAGGCGGCTTGGGCCCAAAATATTGATAATTGTGAAAAAAAATGGTTAGTTACTGTATATCATTAAGCTATTTCCCTTTCGGCGAGCCTCTAGGGGTAAGCATGACACTACCCGATTCGGGTAGTGTTTTTTAGGTGGATAGTTTCTTGTAGTAAATAACTACAAGTGTGGGCTCACCACACCCACGACTGCCAACAGCAACGCAGTAGTATCAGACGGTCACCCATCCAAGTACTAACCGCGCCCAACACTGCTTAACTTCAGTGATCTAACGGGAACTGGTGCTTCCAGCGAGGTATGGCCGTTGGCCATACTAATTGGAAAAATTTGCTGTCTCAGAGCAGCACTATCGCAGCAAGCAGACAACTTCGTACTTCCACGGGTCTGTGGGTAAAACAGATTGTATGATTATTATTTCGTCTAAATTACATGTATTTTTCCCAACTTATATCCAAACGAAATAATATATCGGCCTGAAAACTTAGAAAATGAAAGTGGAGGCAATAAAGTTCACGGCTCTGCTCTTCTTCGGTGGAAAATTTGAAATATATAAATTTCCGAATAAAATAAACCTGGAAGCTATTTGTTGACTTACGTCCACGCGGAATGAGATATCGTTTTGAAAATTTGGCACACTAAGTATAAGGCTCAAAGGAAGTCGGCTTGGGTCCTAAATATTTCAAATTGTGAAAAAAGTTTTTTTTTGAACTAAAATTTCGTACATTACCGACCGATTTGCTAACTATCATTTACTGCAGTTCTCCTAATTCGGCTCGCCAACTATACTGCGCATGTGCTGCATCTGCAGGCTCATTGGCTGTAAATGGCGCGCTTTTTTTTAAACTATTACATGTGTAAATCAATTTTTTATAATAAATCATTGTGGAAATAAGAACAATTAATTTTCTGATCATAAAATAGTCTTTTAGAGTGCAAGGTAAAATAATTATTTGATTAAATTTTTACATAAAGAGACGAATATGTAGGCCAAAAAGACCAATGTTCGATCAAATATGTAGATGAATTTTCAATAAAAAAAATTATCCAGCTAGACAAAAAAATT
>CAKNWT010207884.1:666-12769 GCA_932066315.1 Andricus coriarius | reverse complement strand
TCGCAAGTTTTATAAGAGTTATTGCAACATCCTTTCCATTTATTCAATCAAAAATATTAATTTTGCCGGCTGAAAACCACTATATTAATTTTGGATACGCAAGCCCTGTTTTCCCTTAAAAAACTGGATGAAAGAACGCATGTGCAATACTGGAGAATGCTTTTAGTATAGTGAGGGACTATCTGGATTCTATAAAGGCCCTATTAATAGGCCCTCGTTGTGTTGCCTACTCATGACCTCGCTAGCTGAGCGTGACGTTTCCGATTGCGCCCTCGATAGATTGCCACTTTAGGGCCTCGATAGAAAATAGGAAATCTAGACAGGGCCTATTAAGAACCAAGTTTCAATTTCTACCCGGGTAGTAGGGGTGCTGAATGGCTTTCTCCCGGCACCTAACCTGTTCACCGTGGGATGTTAATGTACACCTCAAATGCAACCAACGTTAAAAAAACAAGAAGTAATAAAAGTACTTAAGAGATTATTCGGCAGCTCCCATAATATAAATATCTCACGATATAAATGTAGAAGGTAATAAAATAATTTCATTTTTTGTGCGACTTTCTTTCAGTTTCACAACCCTTGATATTATCCAATGATTTAACTAAAATAATATTTCAAAGTTAATTTTATAGCGTTAATTTAAAGTTATTTTATAGTACTAATTAACGAATATATTGTTGAAAAAGGATACTTGGAAACCATGAGCCAACTACTATTTTCATAACTGTACCTAGTTTCTTCTCAACGAGCAGTTTCAAAGAAACGGGTAATCAAAGGGGTTTAGCAAACAAACAAAACTTTCTGTTAGATATTTTCATTGTCCTTAAAGAAGAAGCAAGAAGGGCAACGTAAAGTTTTATTAGAAAATCCAGAGATTAAGAGTTAACAAAAGTGTATAACATATACATTATAATTTTAATAAAACTTTTCCAAATTAATATATGAGTGTATATTTAGTAGCTTTTAGTAAAAATTCGTTCAAACTCAGAATATCATGAACTTATAATTAATTATGAAGTTAATTAAAATATTATACTTATAACTGAATTAGTGTAAATCTGAATGTATCGTTTTGGCTGCAGCGGTATTCTTTAGGAGAGAGCAAAGTTCTAATCGTCGAAATCACTTGCAGTTGCTGCTTCAGAAAATTATAATAGACAAGCTGCACGCCGAGAGTGCGCCATGTTAATATGTGAAATATGCGAGTATTCTCGCCAGCACGTCGGCATGCATTTATAAGATGCAGAAATACGCGAAGCACGTGCACACTGAGAGCATGAGCCTGGCATGAAGATGAGATGCTTAGAAAACAGGGAAAGTAGTAGAGATGGGTGGTTCAAGTTCAAGAGGCATTTGATTGACGTGAGGAAATCCCAACATGCTCTGGAATTTCTATAGAGATGGGGTATTACCCCTGATTTTCCGGTTGACTTACCATTACAACGTCAATTTTTCTTTGTATTTTTATTTTAGCGACGATGTTCAAAAACGGTATGTATGTATGCATGTATGTATGTTTTGTATAGGAGAAGAATTGTTACCAATTTTGTTGCGATAGCGTAGAGTATCGTAATATTGTACATTACGATTCAGCGGTTATTCACTTATTAAATTTGTTTATACCAATACAATTTTGCACAAAAACAAATGATTCCCCTTTTATGTTTGCTCAAATTGTAATTTTGGTTAATAATATTTTTTAATTAATGTTCTTTAATCCTACAAAAATTTCCAATCTGTCAATAATTTAATGGTGTAGAGTTTATTTATTAGCTTTTAAGATGCATTCACTCTCGAATGCTTCTATGACCGTCCATATGCCACGTGGTATGTGGAGAGCGTCTTATAAAAAATTTCCAAAAATTAAAATGGAACTATTTTTAGTAGACCCAACAATATTTATCAAGAGCAAGATTGTTTTAAAACTTTTTTCATGGATTTGAACTTGTGAAAAGTACAAAAAAAATCAAGACTTTTGTCCGAAAAACCGGACTTTTGAAACAGGACGTATTTTCATCATTGTTGATACATTATTCTTGATTTGTTTCATACCCGGTATTTTCTCTCAAAAGTTTAATTAGTAAAATATAACTGATTGTCAGTTAAATTCTACTCATTTCTGTAGCTACACTGAAAAAAATGGTATAGCTGTTGTAGCTAGAAATATATTGCTGGGGAGATATAGCTGAATTTCCAATAAAGTCTAGGTAGGACTGGAAACTAGATAGCTAAGATATACAAACCGTCCTGCAGACAGAAAATTTGGGAGATAAATCTATCACCATTTTCTAAACATTCCAGCAGTCATGCTCAAACATCGTATCTCCTATAATTGGTTTGCTCGTGACAGCTAAATTTTCTAGGTACTGTACCTATACTTTTCTGCAAGAAAATCTGTTCAATACAGCTAACTATTTAGAAAGACGAAATCCAGCGATACTTTCTAGCTGGGATAGCAAGAATGCTAGGTAATACACCTAGAAATTTTTTTCAGTGTATCATTGACTCACTGACCATTAGTAGAATTGTATTGACTGATTAGTAAAAAGAAAATTACTAATTGAATAAGTTATATATACCTGCAGGAATATAACTGATTGACAGTTAAAGTTGAATTGAAGAAATCAGTTAATTTTAAGAGGTTATGTTCCAAATCTATTTGAGCATCAGTTTTAAATGTGAAATTGGTTAAAGTTTAAAATTTGTTCACATATATAATAATTTCTTATTCATTTATTAAAATGAAAATTTCACAATACACTTCAATACTATAAATAATATTGGAGTATAAACAAAAGCTTAATTCAAAAATGGTTTCTCAATCGATTTATTCTAAGTCTATAATTGATTGACTGCAGTTACGATATATCTGATTAACTTCAGTTACAGTATTTTAACTGTTAAAATTAGTAAACTTCTGAAAATAACTAATTCCTTAATTAAAATTAAGTGTACTGAATGAATTAGTAAAATTTCTACTAATTCAAATTTAGAGGGTGGGACTTTATTTCTAGTTCTTTCTTTCTATCGTCTTCTCTTTTCCTCGGGGATGTTTTTTTTTAATCGGTTCTGTTATAATAAAATGCCTAGTATTTTTCTAAAGTTGTAAATGGCGAAGTAGCCGTAATTGAAATTTAAAAAATTTAAATTATTTCAATTAAAGAGAAAAATTCAAAACAATTATAAAGTGCACTGTTAAAACTTGGTTAATGCTTGATGTATGAAGATCGACGACAGATGAAATAAAAATGCGCCACATCAGAGCTTTAAATGTAAATTTTAGTTCTTCTTTAAATGAACATGTCGGATGAGTCAGCGAATGTCTGAGCGAGATGGATTGCCTATCACGATGTACTATCAGCGATGAACTTTCGTAGTCCGCGAAAAATCACCGTGTTGGTGAAAAAGGTGTCAGTCGTAAAAAAAAGTCAGGCTTCGAAAGGAACACCATTTCCAGATTGGAAAGAGGCACGTTTGCCATTAAATTGAAATTGACATTCAGTGCTTCGCATCAAGACGAAGTCAGTATATTTTTATTAACTTTTTCTCAATGATCAAGGATTCTTTAGCATTTTTTAGGATTATGTTTAAAAACATAATTTACATAATATATAATATGCTTTTGAAAATTCTAATTTTTTAACATTATTCCAAATGAAAAATTATACCAAGTACTTATATGTGAATAATAAATCAAAATCACCCCTCTATATGAATGTTAAATAATTGAATGTCCAAATTGAGAGAAATGAATTGGTCCTTTTGAAATAAATTGCAATCGCTGGACGGATTTACATAAATATTTAACTTCGAGCATTGATAATTTTCATTTTGATTATGTCATTTTTAATGTACATAATGAAAGTTTATTGCTCTCTAAATTTAAATTAGTAGAAATTTTACTAATTCATTCAGTACACTTAATTTTAATTGATGAATGAGTTATTTTCAGAAGCTTACTGATATAACAGTTAAAATACCGTAACTGAAGTTAATCAGTTATTCCGTAACTGCAGTGAATCAATTATAGACTCAGAATAAATTGATAGCGGAACAATTTTTGCATTAAGCTTTTGTTTATACTCCAATATTACCTATAATAATGAAGTATATTTTGAAATTTTCATTTTATTAAATAAATAAGAAATTATTACATGTGTGAACAAATTTTAAACTTTAAACCATTTCACATTTGAAAATGGTGCGAAAATATATTTGGAACATAGCCTCTTAAAATTAATTGATTTCTTCAATACAAATATAACTGATCAATTAGTAATTTTAGTTTTACTAATCGAATCAATGCAATTCTACTAATTGTCAGTGACTCAATTCTAGCTACAACAATTAGTATAATTTAACTGACAATCAGTTATATTTTACTAATTAAAATTTAAAGAGTATATTCATATGAATTAAATTTAAAGTGTTTTACCTTAATTTTCATGTACATGTGCATAAATAGGTCGGTAGATGCATTGTGTACATAAACCTATGGTACGCAGTTACAAAATTTAATGCACATGTACATGCAAATTAATGTAAAGTAATTTAAATTTGAAGTACGTTTATGGAAAAAAATTGTAATATGTACATTTAAAATGACTGAATTTTCAGTTTGATCGATGAGGGTTACGCGTTAATTATTATCTTTGAAAAATAACACCCCTAAGAGGCCGCCATTTTACGAAGGATGCCATTTTGGTAGTAGCCGGGGGTTAAACTGCCAGCTTCACGCTCCGATTGGCTTAACTCGGTTTTCGGTACCGTTCCTTCTTGCTTGTCAGATTCTGCGTTAATATTATTGTATAAATATTAAGTTATTCCTTGACCATCCGAACTATGCTTGTTCATTTCATTTATATATATACTTAAGAAACCTGTTTCAATAGAGGACATTTTGCATATATAATTTATCGCAATTGTTATAGCTTCCAAGTTAATGTGACGAATTAACTTATATATTATTTGAAAATGTTTTCCGTTTAAGATATGCTGGACAAAGTAAAGCTTTCGGAGCGATACTTCGAATATGCTACGAAATTTAAAAATTTACATTGCTTGAAAAACTTCATGCAAATTCCATGTCAATCTTCAGTTAAGGTATACGTTGAGCAAGAAATAGTCAAGATAACCAAGCACATTCATCCCATAATTTCACGAATGTTGCTGAGTGTTTAACCTGTAGGCTGTAGTTATGTGTATAGTTAGACAAACTTCTGAAATTGTGGGGGCGTAGGACATCGTGTTTGTAGCCTATTACCAGATTATTACAAAATCCACCATATATATAGATTTGAAATTTCCGGACTAAGATCTACACAATATATCACTGCTATGTGCGGCATTGTTTCAGCCTTCCCACTCGATTTATTTGTACTAGAATTAATTTCTTTAAAGGGAGGGAACCTATATAGAGGTGTTATAGGTATAGGAGGTGTTATAGCCTCGAACTTTTCAGCATTTTAAATGGACGTCCATCCAAACATTTGAAGACAAAGATCTTCGTGCTTCTAATTTTCTTCACAAAATGGCCTAGTTTCGGCTAATTTGACTATAATATTAGATGACTTTCAAAAATAAAAAAAATTTAAAAGTAAAAATTGTACACCGAACTGTCGGTTTCAGTCCAGTTTCGGGGGTTGCCTGAATATAGCCTTAACCACAAATCAGTGGGATCCAAAGGTAAACAGTCAGGGCCGTCTGAACCGTTTCCAATTGGAATACATAATGTTGCGCAATCTCTGCATGTGAGTACCCCCGTACTGCGCTTTTCCACTACGCTGTTGGTGTTTTTCAAGCAAGATTCGCCCTGCGCGCTGCGAAACTGCGTGGCCCAGCAGTTCTAGGAAGGCCGAGACTAGAGGGACAGAATCCGAAAGTTGGGTGTATTAAGGATACGCTCCTGTTCGAAAGGATATTCAAACAATCAAAAGCACAGGTCGAAGAAAAGCACCAGTTATCGGCAGCAAAAAAGGCACCCGCTGGTTTCTAACACTTGCTTTCCAAGAAACATCGGAAAATATAGCGATTTTCACGAGAAAACTAAACAATAACATATCATCTATAGATTCTAAAAAATTGAAGAACGTTTGTTAAAGGGGAAGATGCCCCGGCTTGAGCAATTTTTCATTTACGAATTTTTGTAAACATCTTATAGCTCGAATTAAAACACATAAACATATCAGCCCCAAAGAGTATTCACTTGACTATGTACGAGAATTTTTATTTAAATTTTTATCAGTATTATTACACATAAAATTAGAATTAAAAAAAATTTACATTTAGCCCAAGGCGGGACTCTCGTGCCCCGCTTTGGACCATTCGCTCGGGCTTCTGTAAGTACTTATTATTAATGTTTTTTTATCGTAAAATAAGAAATAAAATCTCGGACAACATTATTGTCACAAAATTATTTCACATTGTAGTACAAGAATAAATGTATAAAGGTGGTAGTGATTGATGGCCTTTGGTCTTTGTAAAATTCATGTAATATAGTTAAGAATTAAAGTACAGTCCAATGCATTTCGCTGCGGAACCACAGCCTCATCAGGACTATAACAAAAAATGGAGCATGTCATGAATATGCATACATATATGGTCTATTATCGATGAATCCATTTTTGATTTACTAATTTTATTTTTAAACTCACCGCATTTGTCTACTTTTCATTCAAATTAAATATTAAAAATGAGTGGTAGTTCTCATATATTTAAGAAGTCAAAGAAATATAATGTTCTTTACAGTGTTCATAACCTCATTAAATGTGAAATAGGTATTTGGAATTATTTAAAAAAGAGTATTTAATGGTTTTTAATT
Organism: Andricus coriarius; assembly: GCA_932066315.1. Classification (NCBI taxonomy): domain Eukaryota; kingdom Metazoa; phylum Arthropoda; class Insecta; order Hymenoptera; family Cynipidae; genus Andricus; species Andricus coriarius. Next base: position 5,949 of record CAKNWT010207884.1, on the reverse strand, counting down.
TGGTATTTTCAGTATTGTTTTTGATTTTACTGTTATAAATTGGTGCAAAAAATGGTGTGACTATTGTTTAAACTAATGATAAGCGTAAAAATTAGTGTAGAGCTACATTTTTGTGCTGCTCCAAAAACCTTTTTTTAAAATAACTCCAAATACCTATTTCACATTTAGTGAGGTTATGAACACTTTAAGGAACTCTATATTTTTTAGACTTCTTAAATATATGAGAACTACCACTCATTTTAAATATTTAATTTGGATGAAAAGTACACATTTTGCGGGGAGCTTAAAAATAAAATTAGCACATCAAAAATGTATTCATCGATAATAAACCATATATGTATGCATATTCATGACATGCTCCATTGTTTGTTATAGTCCTGATGAGGCTGTGGTTCCGCAGCGAAATGCATTGACTGTACTTCAATTCTTAACTATATTATATGAATTTTACAATGACCAAAGGCCATCAATCACCACCACCTTTATACATTTATTCTTATAAATCGGTCTAATTCGAAAAACAAATTGTATTACAAGGTAATTTTTGGACGATTTGTACTTTTCCCGTTTCGGCAATTGGTCCAGGGCAGCGAAACTTCACACTACTTTGTACTGCACCGGCCCAAGGCGGGGCGTTTGACATTATTAAAAGTATATTATAAACAACGAATTTGTTGTCTGTTCTTCGTAAAAACTTTATTCAGATGACACTTGAACTTATAATAATTTTCGTTCGGAAAAAAATCTATTTATAACCTTTTTTATAGAATCAAATTGCAGAGTAAAAAAATTATTTTGTTCATCGATAAAGTAACATTGTGAGAAAAATGGCGTAAAAAATTGGTTTGCTTTACGAAATTTAGATTCAATAGACCATTACTGTAAATAAAGAAATGTGCATGAGGCGAAAACAAATTATTTTCATCTCGTTTCAAAAAAATCAAAGTGGCCCAAGGCAGGACAGTTTGGAGTTTGAATCGCTTTCGTATCTACATTATAACTGAAAATAGTAAACTTGTACATTTTCGTAATTGTGAGTAACAATTTTTGTTATTTATGAAATTTATTAACTGTAATTTGTTCATAAATTTCTGTTTTACATTCACGAATTTTTTCAAAATTTTCCTATTGCCTCTTGGATACAAAATAATGCTCTAAAATTGACTCTTCTTAAGTGTGCCCGTAATTCCTTACTTTTTTTTACATTCTTCAGTCCGCAAAGCACCGCAAATGTTTTACATTGCCCTCTTGAAGCTCATTTACGTAGAGCAATTTAAGCTATTAAACGACTATTTATGTACTTATAATACGCTAGAATTTTTTGGCTACATTGTTTCTGTATGATTTATTTGGTATACTTTCAGAATGAAGGGATAGAACTCTATATAATTGTTACCGGCTTAATTGCACTTTGCTTACTTCCTGTTATTGTAATAACAGAATAACCCATTTTCAGAGACAGTTGTGAAAACTCGAAATCCCTGGATGTCGAGTTGTATGTGACTTTGTGAAGCGATTATGCAATTTAAGTGTATAATAGATACGCTTTCATAACTGTGGTAGGTTGCGCACATGATGTGAATAAGTGAAATGCATATTTGAACTCGGGGTTTAATCACAATTTGGCAAATTGTATAAGGATTTCGATACTCACAGGGAAAGCGATAACTATAGTTAAAGTGTAATCAAGGGTTCATCCAAGAAATTAAAGTTTGTAATGAGGAAGTTAAATGACTTGCTTATAATTAAAACCACTTTTATTTTGTGTGAAATATATATTAGTAATAGACAACCCATAGCTTGTTTAAACACCAGCTACAAGCTATTCACTGGCATCCTCAAAGAGAGGATATTAACATCTATCGTGCCGGTATGGAGTGCAATATTTGAACAACTTGTAGCGGACAAGATTTGTCATAACGTCTGACAAGAGACAAGTGACTACAAGCTATATCTTGCCTCTACCTATTGTGCTCCGAGGCAAAAGCTCTGGATACCTATGTGGTCCGCCGAATAGAAGAGAATATAAGGTCAACCACCTTTCATACATGGAAGACCTTAAATTCTTTGCTTCCTTGAAAGAGGACCTTAACATCCTTGTGGAGGCGGTAAACAGGTACTCTAAAGCGATTGGAATGAGCTTCGGACTGGACAAGTGTGCCTGCGTCCACTTTCATCAAGGAAGACCATTCAACCATTCAACATCTTGGTAATAACCAGAAAATGTGCGTGTTTTAAAAACGGCCCTTGAAAAAAGGTATCGCCAAATTCTCAGCAAAATTTAGGCTTCCGAATTATCTGGAAAGAATAAAATGCAGGCGACCAATATGCTAGCCGTTCCTATACTTCTCTACACGTTTGGTGCAATAAAATGGAACGTCGATGAGTTAAAGCAACTTGACTGAAGCACACACAAGATGATGACAATTCATCGAAGTCATCATCCTAGATCTTCAGTACCTCGAATATACCTCCCTCGAGATAAAGGGGGTAGAGGCTTGCTAAGCTTAGAGTTTCTTCATCGAAGAACGATTCTGGCTACAGTCTCCTCAGTTCTAAGCCACACCATACATGGAGAATGATTAGTGTACGATCTACTGGAATTCGTCATTCTCCAGCACTCAATGTATCAGTGCTACGATGCCTGATACTGTCCTCAAAGATCTGAAGACCAAGATCATTTACGTGATTGAATTCTCGGCATCAGCCGATGGTAATATCATGGCAAATGAGGAAGAAAAACGGGCGAAATATCAAGCACTTCTTTTTGAGCTCAGCAGGCTGTACCAAGGCCTCCCATCTTGTAGTTCTCATAATCTGCTATCTTGGAGGTATGAAAGCTTCATTTCTTAGCCAACTCAACAAGATTCCGGCTTGCCAGCGTCAGGCTCATTCCATTGCAAACCGGATGTAAAAGGCTGTTCTTCTGGGATCACTTCATCTGGTCCATCAACACTGTTCCTTATAACATTCTACAAAGACTGGTAGGTCCAAAAAAGTATCCAGAGGTGAAACCTTCACCTCCCCAGGGGGAAAAGTCGGATATTAGCCAGAGCTTACGACCGGCGCAGTACCGCGCCAGTTGTAATAGAGAAGAAATACCAGTACTGGCTGTTAGTACTGTGCCAACCATCGGCATAGTACTGGCTTACAAATGGCCCAGTACTGACTGTCATTACTGGTAGAATACCGACGCAAGAGTTCCGCTAAAGGTTGGCGTCATACTGGTTTCCAACTGGCCCAGTACTGATCCAGTACTAGCCCAGTACTGGTCAAATACTGCAAGCCAGTACAGAACATTGTTATCATTCGGGGTTTTTGCCAGTACAAAGCCAGTAGTCATACCAGCATCGTGCCAGCACCGAACTTCGCCCGACGGTACTGGCGCGGTACCGCGCCGGTGGTAAATTTCCCCCTGGGTCCAACTGTCTCGTCTGCCGCGTAAGGTCATCCGCGGCTTGAGACCTGACTCCAAGGAACAGTGTTGCACGATGTTATTTCGCGTAAATTTCCCGTTCTTGCTTACCATCTAGGACAGAAGGAGCAGAAGTGGATGACGTACACGTTCCAGTTGCGTCGGTATTGGTTGCTTTAAGGAACCATGACCGTAGCTTCCGGAGCCTAAAACTTCTAATAATTAGGGTGGACCAGAAAACAAAAGTTTTGAATTTTGCTTACGGCATCCCGTACTTTGGTGAGGCTTTCCAATAAAGTGAAACATTTTTTTCATTCGGTTAATACTAACATGTTTTTTAAAAATAAATTTCCATGAGTGAATATATTATGTTGCACAGACAAAACTAGGGTTTGATAGTTTTGTGGGTCAAGTAAAAGTTGGCATCATTTAGAACTAAGACTGCAATAGGACTCTTTTTGAGGGTTCCTTTTTAGTTCATTGATATTCGATAGATGGGCCAGTGACGGGTGCCGACATTTTTAACTGGGCATGTATAGAAAATCGTGGACCCATTTGAAAGCAATAAATACTATGAATAATCATACACATAAATATTACTAAAACTTGTTTATTAAAAAAAGACAGATTAAATTGAGCGATAGCAATACCTAACTTCTAGAAATAATTTAATATTAATGTAATATTGCAAGTTGGACTTGCATGTTGGTGGCGGAAGTGAGAACGTGTCAAGTGACAGGTGGTGAGAGGATTTTGCCAAATTTGTGTGGAAGGTGTGAGTGGAGTGTGAAGGTGGAAGCCTAGGAGGTGAGTAGGGTTGTGTGAGGTGGGATTCAGTTAGTTAGAGAAAGTGAGGTTAGGTTGGCAAGGAGTCGAGGAAGTTTGGGGTCAGGAGTCTAGGGCCTTCGTGGTGTCAAGGGTGGTGTACGTAGAGTTGGGAGATCTCAAGGGAGAGAAAGGGGTGTATGCAAGGGCTGTGAGGAATTGAAAAAAATAAAAAATAAAATAAAAATAAAAATAAAAAAAAAGGAAAATTTGACGGCAATAGCCTCAGAGACATCTGTTGGTTGCGGAGGGGACTGCATGGAGAGGTCCCAGTTACCGACGGCAGAGCGGGAGGTGGGCAGTGCGAGTGCTGGTAGTGCGAGTAGTGAAGTCGACGGGGAGGAAATTTTCCACGTGCCACGACGGCCAACAGTGCGTGGTCGGATTTCAAGCAGCGCGTCGGTGAGAGGGAGAAAACGGGACGGAGGTAGCGAGAAGATTAGATAGAGAGCGTCAAGCGCAAGTGACGGGGAGGATCTCTTGAAGAAGAAGAGAGACAGCCAAGAGAGTCTGGAGAAAAGCGAGGAAGCGAGTCCGTTCAAAAAGAGCGGGAGGACACGTAGCTCACCCCCCCCCCCCAACATGGAGGGAAAGTCGGAGAAAGAGGCTCTCGGGATGCTACTAGGCGAGATCAGGGGGCTCAGGGAGGACGTAAGGGGAACTAAGGAGCAGATGGAAGGCATGAGGGCGGATTTAAAAATAAGAGATGAGAAGTGGGAAAAAAAAATGAAAGAGCTGAGGGAGAGAGTAGAAGGGTTAGAGAGGGGTAGGAAAGAAAGAGACGGTAAAATAAAGTAGATGGAAGAGGAGATTAGGGGGTGGAAGGAAAGGACGGAGAAAAGGCTTGAAAAGGTGGAGGGCAGGGTGGAAATGAAAGTAGTTGAAGGGGGTGCAGGGGACGAGATTAAAGGTATTTGGGAGAGGGTTGGAATTATGATAGAAGAGAAAGTGGGAGAGCGTAGGCATGAAAAGGAGGAGAGGGCGGATAGGGAAAGGATAAGGGCAATGGAGATGAGAATGGAGAGAAGAGAGAAGGAGGACAG
>CAKNWT010207865.1:437-13498 GCA_932066315.1 Andricus coriarius | reverse complement strand
GAGTTGCGTATAGCGTTTTATAAAAAAATTGTTACTGACAATGACTCTCACGATAATTCCAACTATTTTCAGAGAAGAACACACTTTTTTCAATAACAATTACAATATTGCTCAATACATACTAATCGCAATATTTAAAATTAAATAATAACAACTGTTTCTTGTGAATTTTACATAGAAACAGTTACTGCAAATCTCTCTCACAAATATTCGAAGCAGTTTTAGTGCAAAAAAAAATTCTTTTCCAGGACAAAGTTTTATATTTACTTATTTAATTTCAATATCTACATAATTTCAGATAATGAAGGAAGATACAAATTCCAATTTTCGGCAAATAATTGTTTACAACATTTACAACTGTTGATGTCTCATAACAATTGAGACTAACAGTCACTCTCACTATAATTGAAAGCATATTCAACTGCAAAGAAATATTTTACAACCAAAATTGCAGTACGTTGCTGTTTGTTAATGTCACTTGTTTAGAACAATTAAAACAGACAATCATCAAATGATTTGCACTCTGGGAGTACTCTTGCATCGATTTAATTGCGGATTGGGGCAAAATTGAAAGCTTTAGCTTAACAATAGCTAAGCTATTGTTACTGGAACTATTATCCGATTTTCATTAATCTTCTTTTCACTTTCTTGAAATTATAAGAATAAACCATTTCTGCTAATTAGAATTGAATCACGCGATTATTTTATAATTTCAGTTTTTTGAACTGGCCTGCATCTCATAACAATGGAAGGGTCATTCGTTTCGTGTAATTCGACACGCTCCCGAGTCCCCACTCGCGCTCCGGAGAGCCTGCCTCCTAAATTTCAAGAGGGTCCACGGGCTAGATCTCGAAAATACAGACTCAGCTAGTACTGAGATTCACTGCATTTTTTCTATTGTTCTTTTCTTTTTATTTATAACTTCAAATATAAACATTTTTTCAAAAAAGCGAGACTTAGCAGCAAAAGAGACCCATACGTAGATGAGTTATGCAAAAAATCAGACAAAAATATTGAACCGTGCGGCCGGAAACTGCCCAACCATTTTATAATGCGGGGAAGGCCCCTTAAAGGCTTCGAATCCCATGGTCCGGATTCCTACTTCAAAGAATTTGTGCATAAGGAAATAGCCAATCCGCGGGAAGGAAGGAAGCACGTGTAGAGAAGATACGGCAGCAGAGCAGACCAGCGTGGAGTGGAACTATAATTAAGTTTCGCGCGCCTTTCTCTCTCTCTTCTCCCCTACTCATACGCCCGCCAGTCCCCGTGCGTGCGAGGACTGTTCGCACGCACAGTGCCTTTGTAGCTGCGAGCTCATAAACACTGTAAGCGAAGTGTCGAGTAGCGGAGAAGCGGAGCATCGTGTATCTATTTAGAGGTAGGCCTTCAATCTTAATGGTAGTTTAGCCAAGTTCTTATGTTATTATATCCCTATTTATCTCCTTGGCTGAGCTACTTATAAAACCTATTAATTATCAAATGTATCGTATTTTAATCTTTTGTTTTGTAGTGCCGGTGTTTGGTTCGCTAATACCTCATGGCCCGTCATAAGTTAACTGTTGTATTTAGACCAATTATATTATATTTAGAATATTTAGAACCCCCTTTAGCGACCAAATGCCCCTTTTTTTCTATAATTTCATATTATTATCATTTCCTAATGAAGTCGATTAGAAAAAATCGAATTGTATACTCTTTTTAATGTGATTCTCTATTCCGATGTTTTTCTAACCGTTTTTCTTCTGACCTCTCCCGACCCGAACGTAATTATCTGTTCCCCATTATTTTGATTTTTCAATTTTGCGATGTAATTTACTTTCTTCCTAAAAATACGAATAATGTTTCCCGACCCAATTAATTCAGGAATTCCCTTTTTAGTCTGAGTAGCGAAAATGTTTATATTTTAGATGTAAGTAATGTAAATTGTCGACGCCTTTTTGTTGTCGTTTCTTTTGATTCAGCAGTTTTTATCCGAAAAGTGTATTAATTTCTGTTCATTACGTTCTTGTTATTATCGCTAGCCACTCTAGTCATCTGACGCCCCTCTTTGCAACCTTATTTTCGACATGGTTTCTCTCGTATCCTTCCAACCTTGATATAATTTTGTACCCTGTTGCGTATAAATTGACACTTTTTGTTTTTGTTCTTAGAAAATGTAAAATTTTATGTATCTTACCGATTTCAAAATGTTTTATATTGGTAACATCCTCTTTCCATTCTTTTTATATAAATTCGTTTATGCATTGTATCGTAATCCTTTTATTTATTAATTTCCAATTTATCACTAATTCACTCAGACTTGTTTAAATTAATATTGTTTGTAATAAACCAATTATTTTGATTTGAATATCTAACGAAAGTCTAGTCAGATGTTTATTTGAACCTCCCACTCTATCATAAGGACTGAACTAGCTGTTGCCTCTGTGGATTTCTCTGAATTTTTCATTTTAGGAAAAAGGCCGCGTCACAATATATATATATATATATATATATATATATATATATATATATATAATTAAAAAAATAAGGTTAAACAACCACCGCAGGGTCTCACTGGGAGCTACTGCCACCTAAAAAATGGCAGCGGCTCCCAGTAGGACCGCGGTAAATCCCATTCATGGCCACGTCTCACAACCGTGAGATGAGTGGTCAATGTATATATATATATATATATATATATATATATATATATATTGCGACCCTCGGATAGTATAGAGAGCCTGCAGATTAGCTTAGTGCAGGGTAAATTTGTAATAAAACTAGCGTAGGTTTTCTGAATAAATTGTATTCATTTTTATATTCAAAATATTGAAGGATCTTATTCTTTTCTCACGTAAAACCCTTTATCCTTGAATGTTTTTTGCATGATAATTAAAAATAAGATCAATTATCATTATGTTTCATAAGGAAAGATTATCTTGATAGACGATATTGAAAGACTTCGCGTATTAAGCAATAAATAATAGTAATAACCCTAAAACGCCAGGGTCACATTTGGCGCCCAACGTGGGGCACGCTGAGTGTAAATAAAAGAATAAGATTCCGAATACAGAGAAAATCAAAGCAATGGACCAGAAAAAGGCAATTGAACTTTTCTTTAACGGTAACAAATAATTTAAAAAAGTGTATCTCCCGCCCCCAACGAGCAGAAAAAACGTGCCACATGGAATGAGTGAATTAGATCAATATCTAGCAAACAGAGAAATTCGAAAAAACGTACAAGTGAGTGAAAAGTGCAGTGCGGCAAGAGAACAATAAAAGAAAGAAGACAGAAACTATTACAGTGCGAGTGGATAAAAAAAATAAAAAAAAATAAATAAAGGAGTGATAAAAACTATTATTTTTCTTTAGAAACAGAAGTGAAAACAAAGAGACATTAAAATTAGCAGAGGAAATTTAAGATCTGCGAAGATGGGTGGGCAAAAATAGTGAGCCGGAAGTGAACCTAGGCGCAGAAGACTTGGAAAGGACTATCACCAATGAAGAAGTACCGGGGAGAACAGAAACCGGGGGGCAAGCAACGCCTATAGAGGGAACCTTTGAGCAGACATGGATAGAAATAAACAAGAAGATCAGTGAATTAGAAAAAAGAACGAAAAGGATATTAGAGGAAGAAAGACGACAAAGAGACAAGATGGAGCAAAAGAGAGAGAGAGGAGAACCTAAAAAAAAGACTGGATACCTTGGAAGCAGGAATAAATAAGGCCTTGGAGGTAACAGCCAGCACGAACATGAGCTTGGAAGCAAGAAACAAGAGGATAGAAAAAAAATATGAAGAGAATAGAGCTACAACAGAGCAGAGCAGTAGAAAGAAGGCTGGAGGAAGAAGAGAGAGGAGAAGAGAGAGTACGCACAGCAGGGGGACCAAGTATCAAATATATACTACCCGAATTTAATGGAGAGACTAGTCCCACAAGATATGTGAATCAAATAAAACAGTATTGGAGAGCAATACGTCCTAGAGAAAGGGACATGGAGTATCTGATTGAGAGATCGTTATCAGGATCAGCAGGGGATTGGTGGCAGATAAGCAAAAGATATATTAATAATTTCGAATTATTTCTTGTGAAATTTAGACAGCGTTATTGGAACGAAAAAGCACAACATGAGGTCCGACGAAACTTGGAATTTGGATACTTCCCAAATGATAAGAAAATATCACGCGTAGAGTATGTAACTAAATTATATGCTGACGTGCAAGAACTAAGCCCTCCACCGACACCCATGAAGACAATTCAAAAAATATCTCGACATTTCGGAGATAAAATCAAGTACGCAATTATTGGACGAGGAGTTACCACCATTGAGAAATAATTCCAGTTATTGGAGGATTTTGATAAAATAGGCGTTTCCAACTTTCATCGAATGGAGAATAAAACATGGAAAACCCCTAAACAAGAGCAAGAGCATCAAATCGAAACACAGCAGGCAATCTGCCAAATGATTCATGGAGAACCAATTGTAATAGTGGATACAATAACAGAAATAGCTACGGAAGAAACTGGGCCAATGGAAATACTCAAAATGGAAACCAAAACACGGGAGGATCCAATGGAGGTGGTAACACAGGACAAAAGACACCCGTCAGCACAGGGGGCAAGGCGCATCTAATGATAACAGCTCGTGGAGAAACCAATCAGCCCAACCGCCCTACAGAATCAGAAACATGGAGGTAGAAGAGGAGGAGATACAAGAAGAAAGGGAGGAGAATAATGAGAGAACATTCATGGAGGCGGGAAACGGAGAGATGTCACGCCAATAGACGAAGAGGGCATCACACTGCCTGACGTGACACCTGAAATAATCCTCTTCACAAATATGTTGACCAATACAAGGGAGGAACTCCTGGAGGAGGCACCATAAAAGATAACAGAAAAAAGATCACACTGTTACGTGGCAAATCTTCAGATCGGAGGAATTCTAACAAAAGCTCTAATCGACACAGGAGCTGAAGCGACCTGCATTTCTGAAGACTTTGTAAATCAAAACAAAGAACGCTTTGAAAAATGTCTCAGCTTGCCTATAACAGGAGTCGCAGTAGCAGGCCCTATGGGAGGAAAAGCAGTAAGATTGAACAAACAGATTTATACTGATCTACAGCTACCGAACCAGTTACTACAGCTCGTTTTCATAGTAGTACCAAGACTTTCTCGATCGTGTATTATTGGGATCGATGTTTTAGATTCGTATAAAACAAACATTTATCTCGACAATAAGACCTTAACCTTCCCATACTTAAAAGGACAACCCTCAATCAGAATCTTCAAAGATGAAGGAAGTACCGAAGACGAAGAGGATACATATAATGTAAATATGTTAGAGGACGTCAAAGTATTATCCGACACAAGAGATGAAGAGGAGTTACCCATTGAAGTCACGTGGAATGAAATTAACGAGAAAATCGAGGAAAATACTGAAATCGACGCCATAATCAAGAAAAAACTTTAAAATCTTCTGTGGAAATACAGAAATGTGTTTCGACGTCAACCTGGACTACTCACTTCCTATGAACTTGAACTAAAAATCAAAGAAGGAAAACCATTCATAGGAAGAATTATCCAGTACCGATGGCTTACAGAAAAAAAGTTGAGGACCAAATTCAACGAATGTTGGATATGGGAATCATTCAACGTTCTAATAGTCCCTATTTAAATCCGATAGTACCAGTGAATAAGAAAGATAGCTCCGTAAGACTATGCCTAGACGCCCGAAAGTTGAACGAAGTTCTGATTGAAGACAGGGAATGCCCTGTACCAACAGAGGTCCTATTCCAAAAGTGTCGAGGGATGAACGTAATGACTAGCCTTGACATTACAAGCAGCTTTTGGCAAGTGCCGCTGCACCCTGACTCAAGAAAGTACACAGCATTCCAACACCAAGGAAAAAGCTACGAATTTTAAGTATTACCGTTTGGTTTGAAAACTAGTACTGCGGCACTTGTTAGAGGACTCGACCAAGCTCTACACGGAATTGGGAATCATATATATTTCGTAGACGACACATTAATAACATCAGAGATCCACGAGCAGCATCTCGAACACCTAGAGGAACTCCTTCGAAGACTAGAGAAAAGCAATCTGACATTAAATTTGACAAATTCTAGTTTTTTCAAACAAGAAACTAAATTTTTAGGCTTCATCTTAACTACCGATGGAACTAAACCCGATCCAGAAAAAGTCGAGCACATACAAAATTTTCCACCTGCCAAAAATATCAAACAGTTAAGAGGCTTTCTAGGATTTTTAAATTTCTACTCAAAATTTAATAACCGGCATGCCAATGAAATAATACCACTACTAAAATTACTCAAAAAAGGAACAACTTGGAACTGGGACAACCAAACGCAGGAGAGCTTCGAGAAAATAAAAAATTTATTTTCTGAGTCTATTTTGCTCTACTTTCCAGATCCTAGGAAGGATTATTATCTGGAAACTGATGCCAGCAATTACGCACTAGGTGCTGTGCTCTATCAACTTAATGAGAAAGCCGAAAAGAAATTATTACACTAGCTAGTGGCACACTAAAAGGCCCGGAAATCACATACTTTACGACCGAAAAGGAACTTCTGGCACTCCTGTGGGCTTTGCAAAAATTTTGAACATATCTTCAGGGAGCCAAAATAATAAACAGAACTGATCACATGGCACTAACATTTCTCAAGACCTACAAATTTACTAACGCTCGATTAACTAGATGGATGCTCGCGATCCAGGACTACAAAATAGATTCATGATAATGGAAGACATCTTATACCATCCAAATGAGACGGAACATCGCGTTTATATACCACAGGATCTAGTGAAACAGTTAACATGGAATTGTCACTTCAGGTATGGACACTGTGGGGCCGATAAAACATATCGAATACTGCACGAATACTTTTACTATCCTAAATTCGCAAAGTATGTGCGGCAAACGTTGAGCACGTGTGACTCGTGCCAGCGAAACAAAATATCAACCACAGCATCACAAGCGTTACACCAACCAGTATTACCGAAGAAAGCGTTAGAATTGATATCGCTGGATTTCTTTGGACCTCTCACGGTTTCAAAATTTGGAAATAAATACATCCTTGTATTGTTAGACACCTTTACAAAATATGTAAACTTGTATCCACTTAGAAAGGCTGCAAGTGAAGCAACCATAAAGAAGCTAGACAACTTCATTGAAACCTTTGGGAAACCTGAGAAGATACTATCTGACTGGGGAACTCAATTTACTAGCAGAAAATGGGCACAGGCACTTGAAGAGAGAGAAATCCGAATAATACTGAGCTCTATTCGACATCCGCAGGCTAATATGGTCGAGCGAGTTAACCGTGAGTTGGCTCGACTCCTACGTACACTATTAAGTCCGACTCAGCACGGGACGTGGTTCTCACTGATCGAGAATATTGAAACTATTCTTAATGAAACTTACCATGAAACTACAGGAGTCACGCCATATGAAGCAATGTGGGGTCGAAAGACTTGGAGATGGTGGGAGAGTCTGATACCCAACAGACCACAGGAAGGACAGGTAGATCGAAATGAACAAATAAGAATTATCCGCGAGAGAATCAAAACAAAAAGAGAGAAGGGAATACAGCGAATCAACAGAAAGAAAAAAGGTATCTCGTTTGAAATTGGCGAATGGGTCATTGCAAGAGCATGCAATGTATCGAACACACAGGCAGGAACGATGGCAAAACTGCTGGCACTGTATGAAGGACCCTACACTATTAAACAACAGGTAAGCGGCAATGTGTACATCCTGCAAGAACCAACGACAGGAAAAATCAGAGGGCAGTACCATGCTGACGACTTGAGAAAATACCGAAGGGAGGAGGAGGACGTTGCTAGGTAGGAGTGGGGAGAGGACTACAGGACCCGGAAAGGACACGGAAGCTGAGATGCCTCAATTAGTCGTGTAGTTGACACCCAGAAGTGAACAATGCCTGAGATAGCTAAGCAGTATGAGAAGAAGCATACCACAAGAAATGTGGGGATTCAGTGCCGGAGACGAGGAGGATCAGGTGATATAATATCCATTCGACGCTCAACATAACCAACAAAAATTGCTTGACCAAGGATGCTTACAAACCCCAGAGCACGTGCTTCTCGACCACCAGGGACAACTTTGACAGGTGTGAATACTGATCAAATCATTATCAGTACGCGAAAACGATGTGTAGGAACTGAAGACGGACGATATGGACATATTAGACCTCAAAGTATTGTGACTACAAAAACAAGGAAGAAAGCAGTGAAAGTGAGCAATCTAGAAATGGTGAAAAATGCACACGAGCCTTCATCATCAGAATCAACCAAAGAAAAATCCTTTGTGTCAAAAACAAAAGGAATAAATGAACTCAAGCAATCTCAACCATCCACCTCTAAAGAAAGAAATCCCCAGTAATCCACAATTCAAGTAACCAGTGTGATAAAAAACTTGACACATAATACGGTGATGACACAAACCAGTACAACAACAGAAAGTGATACCAAGTCCAGTCAGAGACCAACTCAATTGACAATAGGCAAGACAAAGATGCCCAACTGGAACCGAGCGAAGGAAGCCATCACATTATATCCAGCACCTAAGAAAGAGGAACGAGAGGCATTCAGGGCAGTGACACTCCATACCCTACGCCTAGTATCCACTTCAATAAAAAGAATAGGAAAATACGAGGTGGAAAATCAGACACCCAAGAGAGAGGAGCAATTAGAGGACGAGAAACCCGAAAGGAAGAGGAGAGCGGACAACCCCTGCGAGGCAGGTAGTGTCACAGCTAAGAAAAGGATGGTAGCTGAGAAGGGAGCAACACCAATACAGCCTGTCATTATTACAAGGAAAATGGGACCCGTACACAAAGATGACGAAATGCGGGAGAAATATGCAGCATGGTCACCATCGCAGGACTGGCCGATCACTGAGACGTGGAAACGTGTTGAAAGGTATGATCGCTATCTACCAGAGAATAATATGATCGGCAACTACGAGCAATTGTATTCTCCGGACATCTAGATAAGTCTTAACTATCTTTTTATGCATCTCTTGATATATTTTATTTTATTCTATCACTTACCATATAATTCAACCATCACATTAACTCTGTTTATTTTGTTTATATGTCATTTAATTTATCGCCTTTCTTCATATGCTTACACATTTGCGCTGGTTAGTGTCGCCACAGAGGTATCCAGAAGAATTTTGTAGTGCGAGAGATAGAGGCAGAAGTGTGATGCAAAAAAGCAAAAGGCTCATAGTATCGCCCTAAAAGACGGCCCTCTGGATGGTGACTTTGCTCGTTCTCACACGATAATTTCCAGATGAGATAGTAAATCTAGTTTTTCAAAGAGGCATCAATTCCTCTATGCATCTCAGTATGTGTGGATGCACCTTCAAGCACCTTCAAGTATATGAGAGGTTGAATCAAAAGCTTTCCGGTAGTCAATCCAGGCCATTGACAGGCCGCGTTGATGGGCTGCAGCGTCTTTGCAGACACACCTGTCAATTAGCAGGTTCTCTCGACGGCCTGCTACATCTTTTTTCGACCCACATTGTTCGTACATCTCACGCCACACAGGCTCAATTCGTCGAACAATCCTGTTATTTAGGACAGCGGTAAAGATCTTATACAGTGTGTTCGAACAAGTAATTAGCCTGTCATTCTCTGGGTTGGACAAGTTGCCTTTTTTCGGTAGGAGTATAGTGCGTTCTAACACCAGCCACTGCAGAGTGGACGTCTCACAGTGGTTCGAAAGAGCTAAAAAAAGCGGAAATAAGTCGAATACATGAAATTCGTTATTGGTGTATAATTGTGTATTTTTCTACAAACATAAGGCATCACACAGGAACCATATTCTTATCCTTCGTAACTCTGAAGTCCCGTAGAATTCTCCTGAATAGGACGTATCCACAGCAGCATTGCGCACTCTGAAGCTACTGTGACTTTGGCTTGTTAAGCCTATCGCGTTTACCTCATTAAGAACCCACAAAGCGCTAACATGATATATACCAAATTAAAGGACGCATTTCGCTTAAAAAGAGTGATAAGCCAAAAGTTGAATGTAGCCCACTGACTGCTGCTCCAAGACGTGAATCCTAGATAGTATGAGTCGATAGTGTGTATACATCAAGGAGCAGTCGGCGTTTTTTGCCTATGCGCGCCCCCAAGCGGTATTTATTGATAAAACTCGGGAATCGCGTCTTCTACCGCGCGCGCTCACCGCTTGAGCAGACAGGTGCTTCACAGTGGGCTGAATCGGTAATTTACTATTCAAAACCACCTACAGCCTACAATCCTTAACCGATTTTCAAAATTTTTTTAGAAGTATTCAGCAATAGTTGCATAAGAGCGTCTATGGATTAGATTTTTCAATTTTAATTACATTCTATTTTTTATATAAATATACAAAGAGCGAAAATGAGACATTTTTTTATTATTATTTTTTATCTTTAAATAAATAACTTCATTTATCCCATTCTAAATAGAAATGAATGTCGAAGTATCTGAGGAATATAAATAATTTACAGGATATCGATCATGACCAATCGATATTATAGTTATTTGTGATACAAGTGCGCAAAATAGATGATTGTGTACGAGTGTGAATTTGAAGCATAAGCCGGAGGTTCGAAGCATGAGTCGCTGGTTAGCGCACGAGCGAAGCGAGTGTGAAAACGTAGACGAGTGCTTCGAGCCGCAGGCGAATGATGCAATCACACAAGTTAGCAATCATCTATGCGCACGTGTATCACACGCTATTTTTTGCAACCCCCGTCCGAAAAAGTTGCTTTAAGAGGAGTTCAGGAAAACCACTAATCTTGAAAGAAAAGATTTTTAAATTTCGTAAGCTATTTTTTTGAAAACAAAAGTTTAAAGAAAAAAATGGTTAAAAAAAAATGTTTGAAAAAAAATTTCTGGAAAATTTTTTTTTGGAAATGAGATATTTGAAGAAGAAAAATTGTAAAAAAAAATTTGGAAAAAAAAAATTACTGAGAAAAAATTTTGGAAAAAAATTGGTGGCAAAAAAATGTTGAAAAAAAATTTTCGAAAAAAAAAATTATGTAAAAAAAATTTTATGAAAAAAAAAATTTTTGGGTCTTATGCCCTTTTTCTGTGTCAAATTTTGGCACTTGTACCCATTTGTACAACGGATGAAAACGGCTAAGAAACCTTGAAAACAAAACTTCAATCAGTAAAAGGATTGTTCAAGTTAAATCACAATTTATTTCAAGAAGATACCAACACCAGTGTTTAAAGTTACCTATGCCAGTGCCTAAAGTACGTCATTTCGAAAGTGCGCATGCGCAGCTTTTTCACCAGTGCCTAAAGTAAGCCAT
This sequence comes from Andricus coriarius, assembly GCA_932066315.1. Classification (NCBI taxonomy): domain Eukaryota; kingdom Metazoa; phylum Arthropoda; class Insecta; order Hymenoptera; family Cynipidae; genus Andricus; species Andricus coriarius. Next base: position 2,170 of record CAKNWT010207865.1, on the reverse strand, counting down.
CTTTAAACTGCGCATGTGCGAAAATTGTTTCGCGCACAGTCTGCTCAAATAAGGTCCTTTAGACACCATTTAGAAGCATGAAAAGGTCAACTTTTGTGGTGGGTGTTGCACAAATTTTATTTTATAAACAAATTTGATAAAAAAAATGCATATTTTGATCATTTATAGATAGAAAGTAACCATTTTTCTTTACAACCGTCTTTAAATTATATAAGTGGATATTTTAGTGATGCAGACCTGTCATTCGATATTACTTGTTTATTTGATACACAAATTCATAGTTTGTCCATTTATAGACAGTAAGTAATCGTTTTTCTTTCTGATTGTCTTCAAATTATATAAGTGATTATATTTAGTGGTGAAGCCATCTCGTTTGATATATATATATATTTTTTTTATAAATAAATGCTTGAAGAAGAAACCTTTATCTCAAGAAATCATCAAAATGCTTAAAACCCCTTATTGGCACTGTGTTTTTCCCGTGATATGTGATATGTGAATACGCAAAGTTAATTGTTACTTTATTTTTTCTACAATTTCTCTTTTCCCATTGTAAGGGATCATACTGCACTCAACGGTTAATTTTGATTCCTCACACGTGAAAACCCATTTCTTTGAGAATTGACGATGTTTTCATTTATTTTTTTTTAAACTCCAATACCCCACTTCACAAGGGAGGCAAACTATGACACTGGCAATGAAAAATTTAGATTTCTTACCCTTCAAAACCCACGGTTTTTAAACAGTTTTGTTTAAAGAAACAGGTTTAGTCTTTTTTTAATTCGCCACTGCCTTATGACGATAACCTACGCCACTGATATTGCAAAACTCAGATTACCCATATCTCAAATCCCCTAGATACCAAAAGACATCGAAAAATCTGGCTTCTGAGAATTATTTCCGCCTTTTTAGCTGGTCCAGACCTCTGTGCGTCTCCGACTTGAAATATGAGGTGAATATGCGTGTCAAATGATGGTGTGTAGAAGTAAACTTCTTTCACGAAAAGTTCTTGATACCATCTGGCCCTCTAGCGGAAAAGTTCGGATGATACAGTCAGTATCTTCTTTCAACTTTAGTGTTTCCAAGATCATATAAACCTCTCCCCAAAAAGTCTCTACCTCGTTGGGCTTGAGTGGATTTTTGACAGAAACAGGGTTATCACTAAAGGGGCGAGATGGGTCAGCGAGAAACTTTTGATTCTCCCTGTTCCCTCTCTCCCTCTTCTGCATTCTCCTCCTTGCGTCATATAACAGCCGTATTTTGTCAACAATATGCTGCTTGATTGTCAGCAGCTTTGTCTTATTCAGTGTGTGATTCAAGATCTTCAGTTCTTGGGCAAACTTTCGCACCTTTTTCGTGAACGGTCTATCAGATTTTATGTTGTCAATCATACACTGAATACGGGACGCATTCTGTCATGCCCATCCAATCTTCTTGTTCAATTGATGCAAGCGTCTTTTGGTTTTTTGTTCCATCGTCGGTTTGAGCCTTCCATTTGAATCAGCCAGATCTCTCGCAGCACCATAAACTGTGCAATTGATGGTCCAGAGGTCGGCCTCTTGCGAGATTACTCCACGAAGGGAGGCATCCATTTCATCCAGATCTTGGGGCTTAGGAGGAACTTGCACGTTAAAGTTCCTTCTTGTCCTGAAATCGTGATTATCTCTCAGAAGGTGCCTGCTTTCTGCGGATGGTCTTAATATCGCTGCCTCATTTTCGGCTGCAGCTTGATA
>CAKNWT010207860.1:375-10773 GCA_932066315.1 Andricus coriarius | reverse complement strand
ACGTTTTTGACCCAACCGTCAAAAACGTTCTAGACCAATCACATTCGGCCAGAAAGAGACATAAAGCCCAACACTTGCTCCCTTCTCCTTTTAATGGTCATTCGCGTTTCACCCACGGAGTAGCCAGTCCATTTCTATATGTCGATGGATTTACCGAATTGACTTTCGGTTTGCTATTTGATTTTGAACCTGCCAGCTCAGTAAATACAAAAGCATTCGTATTAATTCACTCATTCATATTTACTTTTTCTTTACTTATAAACGATTCATAATTAGGATTAACAAAGCTGTATTTAATTTCTATTCTTGATTTCGATCGATATTATTTATTTCAAAATTAGCTATCTTAGTGTTTACAAAGAAACAAAAATAAAATTCACCGGCAGATAACTTTTTTGTCAGAACGCTTTTTTCTGAGTAAGAAGTTTGATTTTGCTTTCGGAATTGTCGACGACTATGTACTGCTATGTTATTTCTTTCTGAACTCTTAAATAATTCCTAGGCTAATATTCGTTTATTTGATGCTTAAGGATAAAGGTCCTCATAGTCAATAATTACTATGCCTGAACTGCGTTTAAGGTTATTAGGAGGTTAAGTTCCGCGCCAAAGTGCGATCTGTATCTGATTTAAAATTTAGTCAAACGCTTATGTTTGTTTATTTATACTTTTTAAGAAAACAGTTCCTCAGATAATAATTAAAACGATATATTACGATAAAACACCAGGCTACTTAATCATTTCGTCTTCTTCTGCGTTTAGTTTCAATGATTTTAAAATTTCAGAAAATTTCAGATTTTATAGAATTTCACGGAATTTGATAATATTTTAATGCTTATGAGGGAATTTTTTTACAAGAATTTCGGAATTTGACAGTATTTCCAAGATTTTCAAATACATAAAGGTATTCCCAAAATCTAAAAGGATTTTCAAGATTTTGGGGTATTTATTTTGGAGTTTAATTCATTTTCTTACAGATATCTCATTATTAGTAAGTGTTGTTCAATTAATATTAAAATAATATTATAATTATAATTGTATTCAATAATTTTAATTTTAAAGTACATATTACTTCAAATATAAAATCGTACAAGTCTTTAAAAAAATCCACATCTATTCCGATATTATAATATTCATATTACTTATAACTATAATTTTTTTTTAAATTTTTACCAGCGAGTATCAGGCTTGCTTTTAATTAACAGCAAAATATTTTATACAACATGAAATGCGTATATGCAGTCAATTTATTTATGCTGAAAATTAGTTATAAAATTATGGAAGACATTTGCTGTATCGAGGGCCGACGATCAATAACTTTACAGCAAAACACTCCGCATCGACTTTGCGTATTTCTTAGCTGGGATTTGATTCCAGAAAAATCCGCAAGTACATTTTTTAATAGAAATTATTTAAATAATCAATTTTTTATTGCAAAATCAGAAAGGGCGAATGCGTTTTACCAAAAAGCGGTACTTGCATTAATGAAAAACTGTTCCCATACTAAAGTTCTTAGCGCAAATTGTTTTTCTTGAATATCTCCGTTCAACTCGGAGAGCACCAACATAACTTTTTAGTTTGGACGGCAGAACCTTTGTATAAAGCTTTTTTTATATAATTAAAATTTTGAAAAATAAACAAATAAAAGTGGTTTTTTTCTTCAATTATATGGTTTTTTCATGTTCAAGGGCCCAGGGGCACCCTTTCCCTTAGTCTGATTAAGCTCAAATTTTACAGGAATTATTTCTACATAAAATGGAACCAAACTGGGGGGTAGCGCTAAAAAATCGCCAAAAAATGTTTGCCAAGAGTAAATAAGAGCCACCCTAGTGATGACTGGGCTAAAAATATTAACCGATTTTCGTCAACTTTTTTTTTACTTTTTTCTAATTAAATAAGGAAATTGATGCAGCTAATTAAAATTTAATTGAGCCTTGTTTTCATAATTGCAGTTTTTGTAACAGGCCTTAATCTCATAACAATGAAAGGGTCATCCGTTGCAATTAAAGGGAAATAACCTTGTACTCGCATCGGGGTGTCTGCCTCGACTGCCGGGGCCTGGGTTACACCCCCCCCCCCCTGTCGCAAGAGGCAACTCTGCCGTCGGTAATAGTTTAAAAATCTCGAGTCTAGAGTAGTGGTCGGAAAAGTTTTTCCTCACTTCTCAGGTACTCAATGGGAATAATAAGCTAGAACTCAATTTCCTTTATATTTTAATATTAGTAATTTAAAAGTCTTAAATTCGAGATATGTGACTTTTTCGCGATTCCATGTGTCAGTGCTTGGATCAAAGTAATTTATTAAATTAAATACGGTTTTAAGCACATCTTTATTCAATTATCTTTATTCTGCCAAGGGAAGAGAGCGACTAACTGATACGTGTGGTCAAAAACATAAGCACTAAGTAACTCATAACTAGACCTCACATCAAAATTTAGCAGTCACTTTTAAACTAAATTTTTTTAGAATTACTAATGTTAATTATAAATCCCCTTTTTTAAAATTACTAATTTTCTAATTATGAAAATTGATTTGCAAACTGAAATTATTGTGGCTCATAGGTTTCTAGTTTTTAAAGACATTTTTGAGATTCTATTAAATCGCGAAAATCCACAGCTTTCGAATTTTGAATTTTCAAAGACTAATTCTGAACTTTAAGGTTGTATGTAAAAAAATCAATCTCTGGTAGAATTTTTTTTAAAAAGGAGCTGTATTTAAATAGAATGATTATTTATATGCTAAATTAATTTCAAATTTTTCAACCATACCGATGCGGAGATAATTAATGTCAAAGTTGACTACTTTAACACGTAATTCGTCGGCAATGCAAAGGCACTCTCCACAATTTAATTTGTAGTAATTAAACGCTCTGGTACAGAAATTAAAAAAATGTCAGTATTTGTGTAGCTTGAAAATACAAATTTTCAGAAAAAACATCCGATTTTTCCACCCTGTAGTTTCATAGATAATGTAATGAAAAGCATTGGAATTTTAGTTACTTTCAAACGGATAAACGTAACAGTATTGCGAGCCGGCAACACTATTCCATCTCACCAGCTTGCCTGCTGTACGCACTCGACACACTCAGTCACACGCTTAACCAGCTTGGAAGCGTACGTGAAATTGCGACGTTGAGCGAGCTGCGAATCTGCCACTGGCATAGCAGTGGTGACTGTACGTATACACACATACTACGAATTCTAAGCTAGTGGCGCACTGAAAATTTCACCATGCGGGCCCGTGAAATTTTTTCAACATAGCATGGCTCGACGGCGCCCCGCGGGACTCTACTATTTGTAGGGGGATGGGACTTGCATACAACCTTAAAAAAATTTATTTTGAATTTTCATCCCCATTACTTGAACTGCTCAACAAAGGAAACGGTCACGGCAGCCAGTACTGCAGTGAAATTCTGAGCAGATCCGCTCCGGCAGCTAGGCTTGTCGTGCGGCAGTAGTTTGCCGACAACTAGGTTAGAGCAATGAAAGGTTGGTCAGTCAGGTACTTAGTGAATGATCGGGTTCTAAGGAAAGAAAGAAAAATAATCAGGGATTCATGCATACGTCTAAAAATGTGAGTCAGGCGTTGTAGAATCGTTGGTAGGCGTTCTATTAAATTAAAAATATCCCGTAGATATGATACGCCGAAAAAACTTCAAATTGATTTTTTTTTTAAATGTGATAAAAAAAGTTTCTAGATCTCGGCAAAATACACCTTTTTTATCTTACTTATTTTTGCGTACGACCAGACGTTTTCAAGAAAAATCGAAATAACGATATAAAAAAGTGGAAAATGCAATATTACAGTAAAATCTGCAACCTCAAATAGGTAAATTTTTATTTACTGTCAGTTTATATACTGAGGTGCAACTCTCCAACTGATCCAATGATATAAAGAACAACCCAGGACTCACGACGAGGACGTGGTTGCATATTGAGTCCCACCGCAGCCTGTTACAACCACCCACCTATCAGGACTTAATGCTACATGCTACTCCTGACCTCAGTTTCGTTTTGGAAAATTTGTGATCTGTTTTCGTTTTCATCTTCGGCAATTTCCAATTTTGATTGCAACCGTGTCCTTATGAACCCATCGCGATTTTTTTTCACAAATAAAAGCAGCAGCTTCTGTTACTGCTTTGACGCACCGTTCTACACTTTCAGTATGGCATGGGAAGTGGAGAGCTTCATTCACAAGGGGATGCCTTTGATCATTAACGAAAGATCTAGGATCATCATCAGAAATAGGAGCAAGAAATGGTGGAACTGTGAATGTGTTGAAGTTTCGTTTCTTCCAATCTACCATGTCGTAATATTCTGTTGCGTTAAAGTTTAATTTTGGTGATTTGAAAATATCGAAACGGAAGTTGACTGATCTTTTTTTTCGGGGTCTTCCTCTTTTTCTAGACCCTTTTTCCTTATCCTGCTGTTGGTATGGTTCTTGAATTACGAGTTGTTTCTTTTTATCATCGTATCTTGCTTTCAGTATAATTTGCCATCTCTTTTCTCTCACGGATAGCGTATCATCACAAATCATAGCCAGTAAAATCATTTCAGGGAGTAAACTCTAAGTAAGCAAGTCACCAATAATACCAGGTTTTCTAATGGATTTTCTGTGGAAACATACAGTCGTGCATGGGACATCCGATACAGATATTTTTGATTGACCAACAACTTTCGTGAATATTCGATGCGTGACCAGAAAATGGAGTAAAATGATGCAGGTATTTGTCATATGGTTGTTTGATGAGAGAAGTATGCTCTTCTTTGATCCTTTTTCTATGCCAAGTGTTGTACACGTTTTTTTGACCGAGCGTTACATCTTTGCCGCCATCAAAATAAAGGCATTTGAACCTCTTTTTTCAAAACGCTGAATATAAAGGAATTGTTGCATAATATCTGCATACGTTGACAAGTAATTAACAGTAAATTCTTTTTCGATTTCAAAAACGGAAAAGGTGTTTACTAGGTTTTCCTGTCAAGCGTCGAACTGTTAAGAATTGTTGTTTACTGCGTAACCCTCGCGACCGCATTTGATTTTCATTTGTCTTTCTACTTGAATTATATTTTTGCTTACCTTTTCTGTGTCTTTTATCAAATCTGAAATTACGACTGATTGGGACGGTCTGCTATAGGACGTCACGTATATCGATTTTAATTTTATATCACTGGATCAAGCAAAGAGTTGCATTTCAGAACCTGCTCGGACCGTTAATAAGAATTTACCTGTTTGGGATAACAGAAATTAGTCAAATATTGCATTTTTCACTTTTCTAAATCGTTATTTCGATTTTTCTTGGAAACGACTCGTCGTACGCAAAAATAAGTAAAGTAAATAAGATGTATTTTATCGAGATCTAGGAACTTTTTTAATAAGATTTTTAAATAAAATCAATACTTTCAGCTAAAAGTGAGAGAAACCTTTTTTTTGTACATTTTCGCGTGGAGTAGGCCTTAACATTATTCGTTTTCAAAAAGTTTCTTTTCAGGAAATTGTGATATGAAAATATATTTTTTCCCGTTGGTCCCAAATTTAAATTTCAATGTTTTGTTTTTTTGACCCTCCCTACTCTACAATGCCTGGGCTGGAAAACAAGAGATAGCAATAGAAAGGAAGAAAGGAAAGATACAGAAAAGTGTTGTGAATAAACATAATCTGAGATAGAAAAGAGAGGATTCAGAAAGATAGGTAGACAATTGCAGTAGCAAAAAGAAAGACATGCATTTTTACGAGGGATATGGTGTAGGCTAAAAATGAAGAGATTGTGAAGTATTGGCAGTAAGTATTGATAAAAGGATAGAAAAAGAAACATACAATTATTATTTTGACAAGACAATAGACAAAAATGGACTTATATGACGTAAAAAAGAGGGAATTGGAAAAAAGGCGGGCTAAATTTATTTTAAAGGATATAGAAAAATAATGTAGGTCATACTTCTGCCCCCATATTATTATAATTATATAATTATAATAATCATATAGAAGAGAACTGAAAGGGGCATGTTACGCGCGGAGGGCTTGCTTACTTGCTCTAGTATAGATCTGAAAAGTCTCAGATGGTTCGAAAATTCAACGTTATTTTCTACTCGTAGCGTTTCTAAACTTTTCCCGAGCGCAGCCGGTTACCAGTAGTCGAGTTCGCATGTAGACATTCGGCATCATCGACTGTGTTCACAAGTTCCACACTAGGGTGGTTCAAAAATGCATTATAAAATTTTTTTCACTGTAGAGCAGTGGTCGGCAAACTTTTTGCTCGCTTTTCAGGTCAGGGCAGGGTTGGCTTAAGAAATTTTTTTGCCTGTCGGGCTTTGTTCGTCAACGCTATGGTTCACCTGCGTAGGGTTCGGTTGTATTAGCTTTTCTCGGCCGGGGCGGCAGCAGGTACTGCCACGAGATTTTGAATCGACCCGCCACGGCAGCTAAGGCTGCCGCGCGGCAGTAGTTTGCCGACCACAGCTCTAGGGGTCACGTCCGCCCCCCCCCCCCCCCAAGTTTCCATTTCCGAAGAAAGAAAATCCGTAACTAAAATCTACCCTCTTACCAGACTCTAACCCATGGAAACTCGTCGTACCTAAAAAATTACGAAACCAAGTTCTAAAAGAAAACCACGATGACATACAAGCAGGACACTTAGGTTCCGAAAAAACGCACGCGAGAATTTCCGAGTACTACTTCTGGCCAGGGCTGTATTCGGAGATAATCAATTACGTAAAAAATTGTAAAACATGGCAAAGAACCAAACCGAGGAGCCAACCAAAATTAGGGTTAATGGGAAAAAGAATCGTTGAAGAACCATGGACCATGATTGCTGCAGATATCATGGGTCCGTTACCGATTTCAAAAAAGAGAAAGAGTCAAAATTTATTAGTTTTTGTGGATTTATTCACAAAATGGGTAGAGATAATTCCGATAAAAAAAGCTAACGGGAGGACAATAGAGTCGAAATTTCATAAGCGTGTTATTTCGCGTTGGGGAACACCGCGGATCCTCCACACAGATAACGGCACGGAATTTGTCAACAAAACGCTAAGAGATCTAACCAAAAATTCGGTATCAGACATGCTAAAACACCAAAATATTACCCCCAAGCCAACCCAACCGAGCGTTACAATAGGACAATTAAACAAATTATTAAAACCTATCTAGATAGCGATCATTCGACCTGGGACGAACACAGACGATTTGCAGTTTGCAATCAACACTAGAAAAAACTCGTCAACCCAATTCACCCCGGCATTTCCAAATTTAGGTCGCGAATTAGAACCTATCCAGTCGCTCCAAAAAAATATAGAAAATGATAGCGATATTGAATTTCAGAGCATTGACAAATGGACCGATAGACTAAGAAAGTTACAGATTATTAAAGAGGAAGTTCAGAAAAATTTGGACGAAGAAAATAATAGACAGGCCAACAATTATAATTTAAGAAGAAGAGCAATAGAATTTAAAATAGGACATAGGGTTCTAAAAAAAGTAACCAAACTGTCTAATAAGGCTGATAAAAAGCAGGTAAGCTTTATGATAAGTATGAAGGCCCTTTCATAATAAAAAAGAAAATTTCCCCAACGATTTACGAATTGAAAAACCTAATGGGAAAAAGCATAGGAGAATGGAACATAAACGATTTTAAATTAGAGAAAGCCAGTACAGATACTAATAAATAACAGCAAGAAAACGAATAACTTTAAGCTAGAAACTTAGATTTAAGTAATGGCAAAATGGCAAGGGATCAATGGTACCAAGACAAGAAACCGACACATAACTCAATACTCAAACAACACAAACCTAAATCGATATATCTAACTCACTAAAATTTAAGAACAACAAAAGACAGAAGAATTCGTTTCCCTTTCAGAACAATGGACAACTTTACCAAATGCAAGCTCTGCATGAACCACATGGCAGAACCAAGAATAGTCTGCCACTTCAAGAGATGCAAAGCCCTACAATGGCTAATTCTAAGAAGGGCAGGAGTACAAGAGGACGCTCTGAGATACCACCCCCACCGACACATTAGGCAAATGCTGAAAACCGAAATGGCACATGAGGAGCAAGCAAAACAGGAGATATGGGAGAGAGAAGAAAACGAGAGAGAGTTCGAAAGAGAAATAAAGAAGCTGCAAGAACAAAGACTAATAAGAGTGAAACTATGTTTCGGACAATCGGAGGAAGAAAAAAGGGAGATAGTGAAGCACAGAACAATTACAACTCTACCGAATGTACAATTAGGAAAAAATAACCTATAGTTCTCCTAAACAAGACTTTTAAATACTCTACCAATACAAGGGACAACAACCTTTCTTTTATATATATATATATATATATATATATGTTACAGGAACCAGAGAACGACGGAGGAGAACTGGAACAGAAAAATAACCGAGAGCACAGCTTACTTCCTGAACAACATCAAAGAAAACACAGAACATTTTGAATGTCAATTCTGCGAAAGACTGATACCACAGATAATGGATATAACACACGACTCTTTCTGCAATAACAGACCTTACAGATACAGACAAAACCACTCGACTCCAAACGATGACGGAAAAAATTACAGACAAGGAGGTTGGGAACATATCAACAAAAAAATCCAAAACTTATTAAACATTAACGTAATTGAAAATAATACAAAAAAACGACAGTACTATAGAACTGGAACTACTCATAGACCACCAGACGGTACTCGAACTGGACGCAGAATTGGACCAAATTTAGAGCATATACCGAAACCCCATCGGGGGAGAGGGGTGTAACAGAGCTGTCACATTAAAAACCAATCGGTCACGGCCCTGTGCGAAGGGGTTGTCGGGCCGCAACCGATAACAGGCGAAATGCCACGAGGGGTCCCGAAGCCCCGGGCACCAAGCTCTCGATTCGCCTTCCCCGCGCCCATTTTTCAATCTGGACTGGGTCGCACCCGAGGTCGCCCTCTCGAACTGTCACCGATTACCTCCATCGAGGTCGTGGGACATTTTTTCCATCGACGATTCCGCTCGTCAAAAACCAGTTACCTCATCTCCGGCAACCATTGCCAATATGTAAGTTACTAATAAAAGTAATCACTAATTACTCGACTAGTTTAATTTGCGTTTAATCCTTATCTCGGAAATCCAACTCCCACTTTCCCTCCTCGGTTCTACCCTCGTAACAAGGAAAACTGACAATTGCAGGGATTTCTTTAAAGTGACTTATAAAAGCCTAATAACTCCACCTTCGCTTCTTGTGTTAACTGGCGTTCCGTCACAACCAACAACTGCAAGGTTTTCAATCTTAGCTTGTTTCTGCTCGAAAAATGCACATATACAGTCCGTCCCACACGAACGTGGCGCTTACATCTGCAAAGTAAATTATTGTAATTAAAAAGAGACTCGATAAGGAAAAGTACTTTTTATACACTACTGCGCAACTACCTAGTAAATTGTCCAATATCCTGTATTGTCGATTATTGCTTGACATCGTTCGGGCATGCTTTCAACCAATCTTTCTGCATACATTGGAGAAAATTACCGCCAGATTTCTCGAAGACGTCGTGATAACTGTTTGACAGTGAATGAACCATTTCCTTCAAGCTTCTTTTTTATAAAACTCCAAGCATTCTCGTTTGGATTTGCATCGTCGATTGTTGGCGCGCTCTGTTAAGCATCCCATAAAAATTCATGCTTGTTTTATGAAGAGGAAACTTGAGGGAAATGGTGCATGCACTGTCAAACAGTTATCACGACGTCTTCGAGAAATCTAGCGGTCATTTTCTCCAATGTATGCAGAAAGATTGGTGAAAAGCATGTCCAAACGATGTCAAGCAATAATCGACAATACTGGAGATTAGACAATTTACTAGGTAGTTTTGCGCATTAGTGTATAAAGAGAACTTTTTCCCTATAGACTCTCTTTTTAATTACAATAATTTACATACATTACATACATTACTCTTACCTCATAACCCCCACCATACCTCATCACCGTGTCATTTTAATATCATCTCTTTGCACTGTTTCCCGTCAAATGGCTCCTAAGCAGCCCTTTTTCACTTCACAAATCACTCTCCCACTCCGCTTCTTCCACCCACACTTATGCCTCTTCTTCACGCTGCTCCATCATCTTGTCCTTGTTCTTCTCCTGCTCTCCAATCGTCTTCTTCTCCTGCTCTTCAGTCGTCCTCTTCTCCAGAATGCCCGTGACCACCATCTCTCCTGCTAATTCGTTTCATTGCCACACAGTGTCGCCCACCTTAGCTTTTTCTCTTCTCAGCTGGACCTCTATCTCTCTCGACTCCAATCTACTTTTTTCCTTCCTTAAAAACAGCACAAGAATTTAAAAAACTTATATTATTGTAATAGAAATATGTTAAATATAAATAAACTTTTATTATACGAATGATATCCAATATTCAATTACATA
>CAKNWT010207855.1:478-10580 GCA_932066315.1 Andricus coriarius | reverse complement strand
AAAACGGTTTTTTTTTGCAGAGAATTGTCTGCCGCAGAGTAATGCAGAGCATCTGCATTTTTGCTGAAGTGCTTCAATTTAAACAGTAAAGCAGAGACTTTTACAGAGTATTTGCGAACATCCTTTGCAGAAAACTCGCTGAGAAATGCATGAGAATGCAGACTATTTTTTGATGAAGAGTAATGCAGAGTTCTTCTGCATTTATGCTAAAGTGTTTCAATTTAAGCAGTAATGCAGGAGACGTTTGCAGAGTGGTTGCAGAGCTATTGCAGGGGTATTATGAAGTAATTTGCAGAGAATTTGCAGCGAATTTTTTCCACCAGGGGAGTACTGCTTAAACGATTATGGATGCGCTTGAAGTCGCCTTCAGCCCACGTTATCGATTCTGACAGCCCCCCATCGGGGGGGGGGGGGGACTGTCCCATATTTAATGCTCTAATATAGCCAGCTTGACACTCTAGATATTCAGGCTGACTAGCAATTTTTCCGTGTGGTTGTTTAACAATTAATTAATTACCTATTGAAAAGTTCCATGGCCAAAGTTTCATATGTTTCATGAAATAGTCGGATTTTTAGTGTTTTGTCATTAAGGGTGTGAAAAAAGCTCGAAACTTCGAGTCCAGCCGACATTTTTCGACGAATTCCATGAATTATTCGAATTCTTTCAATTCTGTGAATTATTTTAATTCCTTAAATTCCGTGAATTACTTGAACTCCAGAAATTGCATAAGGTCTGTGAATTCCTAGAATTCCAAGAATCCCGCGAATTCCATTAATTCCGTGGATTACGTGAATGTCATGAATTCCGTAAATTCCATGAATTCCGTGAATTCCATGAATTCCGTGAATTCCATGAATTCCATGAATTCCTTGAACTCTGTGAATTCCATGAATTTCGTAAATTACGTGAATTCTTTGAACTCGGTGAATTCCTTGAACTCTTTGAATTCCATGAATTTCGTAAATTCCACGAATTTCGTGAATTCTTTGAATTCCGTGGATTCCGTAAATTCAGTGAATTCCTCGAATTCCGTAAATTCCGTGAATATGGAAATCCGTATATTCCTTGAATTCCTTGAATTCCGTGAAGTTCATGAATTACCTGAATTTCGTGTATTTTTCTACACGAATTTTTAAAAATATTTTTATTTTGCCTCTCGTCTCTAAAGTGCGCATGCGTGTCCATTCCGTTGATTCTCAAAATATACATGTTTAAAAGTGCACATGCGCCATTATTATCCCCGCACAGTCTGTTGGATGGAAGTTCTTTGCATATCATTTGGAGGCATGGCAGTTCTCACTTTGGAGGTGGGTGTTGCAAAACAGTTATTACTGATACAAGTGCGCAAAATAGGCAATTCCTGACGAGTATGAAACTTGCAGCATGACCTGAAGACAAATGCTGCAATCACACGAGTAATAATTCCATTAGGATATTACTGGAGGAAATAAGCTTATTCAAACTTTGCAATTAAGAATATTATTGATCCAAACACAAGCGTATAATATTCCAGAGGTACAATATTGTCAACTTTTTCATTTTCACCCTTGTTAATTAATTGAGCGGAATTAAAATGAATTGATCGTAGTTTAATTGAGTAGAATGTAAGAACCTATTTAGTACATTATGTCACATATTACCGACGTTCCCATGTATTTTCCGAGGTATTTTTCTTAAATATAAATAAAATATATAAAATCAATTTTTAACAGATTTATATATAAACTTCAAAAATCAAAAATTAAAATCCTGTTTTAATTTTTAAATTCAATTTACTTTGGCGCACTTTTCATTTGAGTCTCTATCTAAATATCCGCCTCTTTTGATTACTCATGAAAATATGACTTTATTTATTTCGTTAGTCCATGTTTTGTCCTTTCATATCAAAACAGCTTGTGTTCGTTTTATTTATTAAAAATGTAGTAAAATTAATGTATTGGAGCCTCGCAATGTTGAGGTTTCAATTTTAAAATATTTTAAAGGACACTTTTTAAACCATGTTATTCATACATTTTAATCTTTAATCAAACAAAAAAACATCTAATTTTGGTTCACTCCAAAAAAAAAGATATGTTTTTTCTATTGAAAAATAACAAAAAATTGAAATGTCTTGGATGATTTAATTAATATCACTACAGGTAAATTTAACAACAAAATTTCTTTACAATTTTTTTGTTCATTATAAGAGTATTACATCTATGTAAATTATGTTAACTTAGGTTATGTATTACGTTAAAGAAGGCCTGCAACAAGGTCGAAACGTACGTTGGTTTTTTAATGAAATTGACCAATAAAGCTTCATTCTTGACAACTGAATCCACTATTATTTTAATGGACCGTATGACCAAAATAACACATTCATACTTGAATTGACTTCATTATTGATAACAACGATCGAAGAAAATTTCACAGTGTGGATTATATTCCAATCACTGAACAAAGATAATCAAAACTCAATTACCTTATTTCGATCAGTAAATACTTGAATTGAATATTTTTTAGTTACCAAGCCCAAATCTTTTTTAAATGGTCGTGGCTACGTGCACCGAAATTGCGGTTCGAATAGCCAGATTTTTTCGGTACGAATAGCGTGACCTGGAAAAGAGACTATTGTGCCCTATAAACCCTGGTTGGGTTTCATGGTCGGGAACCGGCCGGGCCAAGCCTGGTTAAATTTCATGGTCGGGGGCCGACCGGGCACTGGTCAGGATACTTTTTTTGTAGAAATTACACATTTTTTAAGAGCCGTGACATTATCAAAGACGTACTTACGGATTTATTAGATCAGTAAACCAGACTTTAGATTTCTCAAATTTAAAAAAAAAAACTTTTAATTCTTCCCAATGTTTTAACTTATTAATTGAAACTGTTATCGATTCTACAATGTGTATTAGCAGATTAATGACATGTTTTGCCATTTTCTCTATTTTCAGAAAATTTCTTCTCTGTACACTTTCAAATTAACCGCCAAGTCTGACGCCTTCTGCGCCAGGTGTCGCCGTAGACACTTTCAAGTTTCAGTTTCTAAACTCGAACGAGAATGCACATTGCACTCATGTCGCGTCGTCTCCTCGAAGTTAGCAAATACAACCCGGTATTAACATCAACCTTATTTCAGTAATCATTATGAAAACCCCACTTAATGCGCGAATAATTATTATTTTTCATTAAAGTATAGTGTTGTGTATTCATTTTTTCCTTTCCTACTTTCTAACTTCAAATCACCACGTGGTTTCCAAAATACAACAATGGCTAGGAGATTCTAGCATCAGTGGTTGAAAATCTTCTCTAATTTCCTCACGAGAATTTGATAACTTGATTTTAAATTTAAAGTTCACCGTATTCTTTACGATGAGCCTTAAAAGACAATCAAAATGACCAATTTCTCGCCTGAAGCAACATTTTTTAACCGGTCTGTGGCCGGGTTACCCGGCCGGTATGAAAACCGGAACCCGACTAGTTTCCCGTGACGTTTTTAGCCGGATCCCGGCCAGTATCCCCGGCCAGCGCCTGGTTTAAACTGGAGCTATCCGGCCGACTCCCGGTCAGATCCCTGTTACAATTTCTACACGGGTACCGAAATAATATATATAAATTAATTCTTACATCTATCTTTATTCAAGTATGAAATTCAGTATGAAATATTCAAGTATGAGTATCCCAGTGGAGTGAGAGGAGTGTGATCTTTTTTTCTGATAAAAATTTGAATTTGAATTTATCTTTATTTTAGAAATTAAACGTTATTCAAAGTCTATGTAATGAAATTTAAATCGATTTATATTTGAAAAAGTTTGAATTATATAAATCAACTTTGAATAATTTTGAATTTTTAAAATAAAATCTATATCATTAGAGGTTATAAATCAAATCATAAGCTCTGCTGGCAGGCAACCTACATTTCCTTAATTTTTGAATCTCTTGATCATAGGCCGAATTCCAATTGCGTTATTTCATTTAGAAATACCATGTTGCTAATTTTGTTATATTCTACAAAAATTGCCAACGATTTTCCAAAAATTATTTTTTTTTGCAAATTTTCAACTCAATATCTCAATGCATGTGGACGTACTTTGTTGTGAAATAAATTTTGGTACAGTAGGAATCGGTTAAGTTTAAGATATATCAAGTGTTTTGAAGTGAATTGAAGAGGAGTCAAGACAACTTAAGTGAACTATAGAGAGTTCAAGAGAATTTAAGTGATTGAATTATTATCTGTGATAAAATTATTAAATGTTTTGATCATGAATAATAGCAAATATAGAAAAACATGATCTTGGTACGCATAGTTTTCGAACAAGGAGAGGCAAAAATCTTGGAGTAAAGAAATCTGGTTTGCACACGATAAAAGCTTAACGCTGGAAGGCTTCAAGAGGATATAAAGTAAGGAAAATGTAAGCTGAGATGAACCGTTCTGATCCTTTTACACGCTGGCGTTTGACACGACTGCTAAAATTTTTACTTGGTTCGATTTGGGCTTTCGAAGATTCGTAGTCTTCTGATTCGTGGACTCTGGCCACGCCCTACATGTAAGGGTGGCTTGCTCGCCTGAGCACTATCAACCCTTATGTACTGAATGCTATATCACACATACATGTATGTGCACATGGTTACCGGGCGTAGGTGTACTAGGTACCGTATGCCTATAACAGAACATACCTAAGCAGTGCTGCACGTGTGTGCAAAATAAATGGGTATTTGTTTTCCCTTTTCTTTGGAATTTATCTGTCAACTCCATATGTGGACGTTTTCGTATGTATATGTTACGTCTATAAATTAATAGGATATATCATGTTAACAAAATCCTTAGTACTCTTCCCTTTCTTCCTCTTTTCGTTTGAAAATCTGAAGTGTCGAAGCACAGCCACTTGAGAAATGCATTGCGGAAACAAGGAGAGCCAATGAGTTTGCTAATTTTAGATAAATATTGCATCTTATTATTTTACAATACAAATGAAGCAGTTGATTTGAAGGAATCTTTTAATTACATATAGGCACATCAGTTCTTAGTTTAGCCCAGGTTAAAAACACCTTAAAAAAAACCAAAAATATTGTGTTTAATTATAGGATTTAAGAAGAATACAAATAAAAAACATTAAAATGATACATTCAATTATTTACTTTGTTCACAAAGATTAGATGCTAGGGTTCCTGTTCATTATTTTCTTCACAGGAGATGTCGATAACTGCTCGGAAATGATTCCTTGACCTCCTGGCAATCAAATGTAGATTTTATGAGCTTGCCACCTTTTATCTAATGGAGATTTGGAGAAAGATCCGGCAGCAGGCCGTGATGATGGGAAATTCAGAAGAGTAACTCTGAATTATCAGGGATATAATCACTGCAGTCGCGCACATGGCATTTTTTAATCGGGCAGCGAGGCTTCTTTCTTCGCGCGACCAGCCCACCCCCACCCTAAGAAATAATCCAATGCCATAGAGTGGCCAGCAAAAAATGTCGTCGTTTCTAAAAACATCTGTTTATTGCTGCTAATTTCTTATTTCCCTTTCTAAAATTCTAACAGCATTCAACAAAATGTAAGATGACTTTCGAGATCCTGTGAGTAGTTCTGTGAGGAGGTCTAGTTGCAGATTTTGTTACTGACACTGTTACCGACATCCTGAAATTTTATTAATTCAGTCCTATGATAAATTCAAGCTTCGGGAATGGTGCACGCAAAAATATATATCTAAAACAGAGATATTTATTCTTGGCCTGGCTACAAATGTTGTTAGAAACGTACCAATGATATTGTTAAAATTTTTTAAGTAGGATTTTGAGCAGAATTGATTGTAAGCATTATTATTGATAAATCAGATAAATAAATCGATTAAGCAAAGACGGCTAGATTGACCCAGTTATAACTGAAAAGTGCTTGTCTATCCCAGTTATTTTTCCGAATACGTTTTGGGGATTCCTCTTTAGTATTTTAAGCCATAAAAGAAAAAGATTGTTTTGTCCCGTATTAGTAAATCTTAGTTTATAATTTTTTAGAGGTTTATTATGTATATTTTAGTTAAAATCATTGGCAATTTAATGTTCATTTAAATAAAAATTTTATTTTGGCATACAAAAATCCTTTCATATATAAACATCATGTGATATTCAAAGGGCTTTAAAGTCTTTTGAAATAGGTGCAAAGAGTCCTTTTTTCTTAACAGCTCCTTCTCAGTATATTCGTGTACCTAAACAGTCATAACAAAAATTAAATTGCAGAAAATTCCCAATGAAATTAAGAAATAAATTAATATTTTATCTTGAATAGTTTAGGTGGTATGTCTTCAAGCATTGATTTTTCACTTAAAAATTGTGCTAAAAAATAATTTAATTTCAGTTTTCGTGAAATATCTCATATCCTGTGCATTTTAGATGACAGTGGCATACATATCAGCGAAAGCAGACTCTTGACAGAGATAAAAAGAACAATGTTCTAGCTGTAATAAGTCTTAACTGACGTGTCCTAAAAATCATGCTTCTTATTGAATTTTATTAGACATTAAGTTTTTCTGAAATAACTTGTATTTGTTACATATGACGTGGAAAAATGTGCTTATAAGAATAAAATTGCAGAAATTTTCCAGCACAACTACAAAATACTAAATGTCCCATCTTTAATATTTCGCAAACTATCGTCTCGAAAAGCGTGTCTTTTATTGAGAATTGATAACAGTTTGGCTTAACGGTCGTTGTAAACGTGTTTCGCGAAATGTTACACCACATTCAATATTTTGTAGTTTTGCTATAAAATGTATGCACTTTTATTCTTATAAGCACTCTTTCCCCATATAATACAACAGATAAAAGGTATTTCTGAAAAAATTATTGTCTAATAAAAATATAAAACTGAATAAAAAGGGTGATTTTCAGGACGCAATAACTTTAGCCTTATCAGTGCTAAATCATTGTTTTTTAAGATCTCTGACAAATGTAGTCTGTTTTAACTGACATAAGTTTAACTTTCATCTAAAACTAACAGGACATGAAGTATTTCACATAAACTAAAATGAAATATTTTTTAGACCAATTTTTAAATAAAAAATACTTCCGGAAGTCCCGAGATTTAGGCGCGCAATGCATTAATAAGGAGCAATTAAGAAAAAGCAGACTTTTGTACATGTTATAAAATACCTTAAGGCGCTTCGAATCTTACATGATGTTTAATCATTAGAGGCTACTTTGGATGCCAAACTAAAAATTGTATACCTATAAACATTACATTTTCAACGATTTGGACGAAAATATACTTAATAACCACCCTCCTCATTGTTAGCCGTACAAATATATTATGTAACTGAATTAAGAATGTTGGAACTCTGAATGTGGCACTAATGAAATAGGATTAATTTTGTCACATGTTTGAAATTTATAACTTATTTAACAGTTTGCCTTACAATTAAACAAATTATTAAGGGCCTATTTGAAATAAAAATAAGATTGAAACTTATTTCACTTCTCCGTATTTCTTACTAACCAAAAACTTATACTTGAAGTTCCAAATTTGCATGACATCTAAAACTCATGTCGTCACATAGAGCGGTGTGAAGTTGGCCTCCCCAAATGAAAAATGTCTACATTTTATATCATGAAACGTTTAGTGGTTGATAATCATTAAAGAGGGTTTGGTAGTCAACTCCCATCGTTTGGTCATTATCCCTTCCTCGTTTGAACAAAAAAATCGGTGGCTAATTTGACACAATTTGATTCTTTAATGGCCGCATTGTAGTATTTGGTAGTCGTGTCTCGACTTTAGAGAGTAGGTAATTGTTTAAATAAAAAAAAAAACAAAGTTCTACAGTGAAACCAAAAAATTTGGAAATTAAAACTTTTCCGGTTACAACAGTTTTTATAAAAGTAGTGGAGGATGACATAAAAATGATAAATTATAAATTTTTCTCTTTCGAATCGGTTGGTAGCCACATTGTATTTTTGGTAGTTAACGTTAGAGATTCGATAATTTTTTAAATTATTGGATATCAAATTTGTTCACAATGATACTCAAAATATTTATATTTATAACAAATAAGTCATTTTCAGAAGCTTTTTTAGATTGAGAAGAATCATTTGGTGGTCCCATTTCAACATTTGTTATCTGGATATTGGTGTGTGATTTTTGAAGTGTTTAGAACTTGCCACAGTGAAGTTTATACATTAATTTACAGTTATTTCAAGTCACACTCACAATATATTATTGTAAAATGGAAAATATTGTAGACTTATAATTCTTTTCGCAGGACAAACAAATTTTGATCCACAGAATTGGAAATCTTAAGTGTTTTTAGACTGCAAAGAATTATAAGCCTAATATATGTAAAAGTTTGAAATGCGATGGCTTAATCTAGTATCTAAAATAACGGTGAATCAAAGCTACATTTTAACTTTTAACTTGTAACGTTTCAGTTTTAAAATTCTCCACATTTTCATCATTTCGATTTAAAAGTTCTTCAACTCTAAAGTCATTAAATTAAAAAAAAAAATTAGTTTCCAAGACTTGCACTTTCATATTCAATTCAAATTTTGTCTTGTTTGATTTTTAACGTTGGAAAGTTATAACTGTAGATTCTAATATGATATTACAAATTAAATAGTGTAGAAATTTTCGATGTAAGTTATTGGCTTTGGGGTCAACAATTTCGTTGAGCGAGCGATAACCTTATCTCACAAAGTCTTCCACGAAAAAAATCTCAAAAACATTAAAACTGTCCTAATAAATAATAATTATCCTCTTCCCTTTATCAACACAGTCGTCAAACAGAGATTGCACAATATACAGCAAAAAAATACAGACAAAGTGAAACAGAAACAACTTGTCACAGCTGACACAGGCCGTACCCACACATATAGTCCCTCAAAAAAATCGCTACATTTCTCTACCGTATGTGCATGGACTATCTAAAAAAATGTCTAGCATTTTTAACTCCTTCCACATAAAATCTGCATTCCGTAACATCAACGATATGACACCAATTTTTAAGTCAAAAAAAGACCCTATTCCAAAGAAAAAAATGTCCAATGTAGTCTACAGTACTCCATGCACTAACTGTGAAGCAGTATACATTGTTACGACAAAACAACCTCTCTATGTACGCGTTAAAAAGCACACAAAAGACGTGTACATACCACAAAAAAAATGGACGGCAATGACTTAACATGCATGGTTTGAAGATCACGGTTTGATTTTGGCGAAACCAAAATTTTGGAAAAAACGGAACACTATAAAAAACGAATGTTTTTGGAAATGGCTCATATAGTCAGCAATCCTTTTGCAGTAAACCAAAGGGCAGATACCGAAAAACTTTCCACATTCTACTTCCCCCTCTTAGAAAATAGCAAAATTAAAATTTTTTTATATAAAATCAAATCAGAATAGCGTAAAAAGTGTTTCATCTTACTTAGCATGAATTAATTTAATACGTTTTAAAAGGAAAAAACCTGTAACCGACAAACTTTCTCAATCACACTTAAAATTTAACAAAAAAGATACAAATCAATAATTAAATGAATATATCAAATATAAATCTATTGTTCATTCCAATTTGGAATAGAAAGTTAAAATATTCAAAAATAAGACTGATCACTTACTAAAAGAATTATTCCACAAGTGGTTTCTTTCAAATTTTATTGCTGTTCCTTCCTGTTCTAAAAAAGCCCTTACCCCGCCGTCGTCGAAAGGACTGGCTTTTATAGCTGTAACACAAACTCTGGGAAAAAACAAATCTTGCCGAAACGTTTGAAATAACCTAATTCGTTTCAATTCACCTGACACTAAAGCCAACAACTTACATAAAAAATGTCTACACAATTTAATTTTTGAGGGTCAATACAATCCCTTAGCGATTATTATGATTAATATTAAAAATATTCGAAAGTGCTGGGAAACTATTCGGATTAAGTTCACTTTTTGACGTAACTGAGTTTTCTTTAAAAATCATACTTTCTCGCTTTTTAGAATTATAACAGTGAAAAAATAAGGTTTTGAAATTTGTTATCGTAAAACTTAGTATTAAAATGTATTCAAATATTTTATGATTTTAAAGAATTTAAACTACCAGGTGTATAAGCTTAAATCCGCTGTTTTTTAGGCAAAAGAAAGTAGTTTTTTTCAG
>CAKNWT010207829.1:660-12794 GCA_932066315.1 Andricus coriarius | reverse complement strand
ATAACTTGTTGAGATTCGGATTCTACGTGAAATTTTGGGTTAGAAGGTCACGGAGAATCCGAATCTCAACAAGTTAAATGTTCATCTTCCCTTTTTAATGAGTTTTTCTAGCATGATACGGAGAGGATACGATGTGGATACTATAGCGATACGCTATAGCGTATCCGTTCCGTTCATTCGGTCTGCTAGGGTATGTAGATTCCCAACTATGTAATTCTCGCAGCCAATCAGGGTCTTGAATTCTCTCGTGGATACAAGAGACATAATTTTATTGTGAATAACCATTTTAGGTGAACAGGGAGTGAACGCAGCTGATTGCGAGTAATATGTTTACGTTTTGCGAGTTAGGGCGCAGTCCAAAGATATTATAAACCTAGCCTCTACTACTCCCAAATAGCACCCATCGATATAGTTTAACAACAGCCACTTGGAGCGCTGTAAGCAACTGTCATTATACTCCACGAGGCGCACTGATGGTAACTTAGCTCGGACAAGAACCATTCAAATTGAAAATAAATTACGCTTTGCAAAACATAGTTATTTTTTTAAATACCAAAGATAAAAGCCCATGAATAATTTATATTACTGTTTCATATATTTTCTAATGATTCTAAATTTCTTTCTTATAATTTATATTCTTTTATAAGTTATAATTTTTTTTCCTTTACAATAATATACTAGTCTGCAATTTCGATGGATTTTTTAGACTATTCGTCTAATGAAGTTCTCGTATGTATTTTCCAATTTCTTAATCATTACATATTCTAAAATTTTTATAAAAATAGAATTAGAATTCCTAGTAGTATAGGAAATTTGTTCTTTCTGTTTTTATATTTTAAGACGGCAGTTTTAAGCCAGACTAGGTTTCACACTCGCAAGAAAAATAGTCGAATAGAATTTCACTAACGCATTCATAAAAAATATCTTGTTCCATGAAATCTATTTAAATATAAACTCTGAACTATTATAATTGATACAGCTTACTGGGACGACTGAAAAATCCAGAATAATAAAATTTCCGACACTGTAAACTTCCCGAAATTATAAAATTGCCGAAATCTGAAAATGCCGAATTTAAAAATTCCCGAATAATAAAATTCCAGACAGAATACTGTCGAATGATAAAACATACAAACTAAAAAATTCCCAAATTCAAGCAATTAAGAAAACGGGCTTTCAATGAATATTATTTATTTATTAAAAATACAATAATGAAATATTTTTCTCATAGACAATTTGTTTAATGTTTAATTTTTTTAAATTATTGTTTGAATTTAAAATAACAATAATTGTATAAAAAACTTATACAAAAATAAATTTGAAAACACATGGGCTTCGAATAAAACCAACTTTTTTCGATATAGATATTTAATTATTTTATTGAAAAAAATATTTGTTAACAAGCAATTTTTTTAATTGTTTATATTCGGTAATCTTCTAGTTCGGATATTTTATAAATTGAAAATTTTCTTTCAGGAATTTTCAAATTCTGTAATATTTTAAATTTTCGAGAATTTTCCAATTCGGGAATTTTATAATTTTGGGAATTTTTTCAGTGACGGAAACTTTATTTTTCGGAAGAGGAAATTGAAAAATTCCGAAAAATAACATTTCCGACACTGTAAAATTCGCGAATTGCAAAATTCCCGAAAATATTAAAGTGCCGAAATTTTAAACTCCCGAATTGAAAAATTCACGAATAATAAAATTACCGATAGTATGTAATATTACCGATTTTGAAAATTCTCGACAGAAAATTGCTGAATTATAAAATATACGAACAAAAAAATTCATGAATTTAAACAATTGAAAAATTGTTGTTCACAAAATATTATTTACTTATTAAAAATACAATAATCAAATAATTTTATAAAAGAAATTTTTTTCATGTTTTAAGTTTTTTAAAATTATTGTTTGACTTTCAAATAAAAATAATTTAAAAATATATATATTTCTGGATGAAAAATTTTCTTTGAAAATGTGCATAGTATTTAAAAAAATACGAAACCAGCTCTTAAAAATCGAATTTTTAATAAAAAAAAAAATAAATTTCGATATAAATCGGTGCTGAATTGAATCCAGCAAAGATTGTTTGAAAAATTTTATCAGGGTTGAAGAAAATTTAGGGAGAAATTTTTTGTTGCATTTTTAATAAACAAATAATATTGATTGAAAAACGATTTTTGTCATGTTTGAATTCGTGAATTCCATAATTCGGGAATTTTGTACTTTAAATATTTCCTGTCGGGAATTTTACAATTCGAGATCTTTATACATTGAAAATTTTATAATTTCGGAAATTTTATTCGGAAATTTTCCAATTCGGCAATTTGATAGTGTCGGAGATTTCATTTTTCGGGATTTTTCAGTCATCCCTTTCGGAATTTTTTCAGTCGTCTCATATTTTTATACAATATCTCTTAAAATTATATAATTTTTCAAAATAAAAAGTTAAAATTTAATTTCCAAATCATCAAAAGTATCAATTTTTCTTTTAAATTATTTGAAACCTTTTCAAATTATTTAAACATTTTTTTCGAACTCTTACATATCTTTTAGAATGATTCCCATTTTTCTTTAAATTTTTGTAAAATCCTGCAAAATAATTCCTCCAAAAGCTTCCAAACTTTTTTTCCAATTTTGTAAATCTTTTGAAATGTTTCGAAATACTTTTTAAACATTCCTTTTAAGTTATGTAATTTTTCGAAATAAAAAATCATTTTAAATCTTCCCACAAATCTTTAAAAAAATACATATATTTTGAAATCTTACAAAATTCTTGAGAAACTCCTAATTTTCTTTTGTTCGAAACATTCAAAAGCCTCCAACTTATTCGATTTTTTTCTAAATTGATCATTTTTTAACTGTTATTTATAAATCAAAATTCGACACTTTTACTTTTAAATTACAAATTAAAAAATAGAAAACTTATAATTGTAACATTCAAAGTTTAAATTTATCACTCTGAAATTGTGACAATTCAGTTTCGAATTGTTTATTATTGAAAATTGTTCTGTTTTTTTTTTAAATTTTAAAGTTCCAAATTGAATAGAATAAAAATGGAATATTTTATATTGAAATCATACTTGAATAAGAATTTGCAATTGAATAAAGACGCTTATTTGTGAATCGATCAATTTGAAGTAATTTTTAAATTGAACATAGTTTATGAAGACTCAATCGGTCGTTTACATTTGTGTAAAACTACTAAGGCTTTCGAATTCAATTAGTTCAAATTTTAACATTAAAATATGTAAGTTATTTAATTTTGAACAGATCCAAAATCGTCTTGCAAAATCAATTACGGTTCACTTTTTAATACTTGAACTACAGTTCTGTTTTCAAAATCATGACTTAATTTATACGCATTTACAGCTGATCAATTTAAAGCTTTTTTATTTCGTGGTCAAAAAATAAATTCACTTTCATTTCACGATTTTCCTGATAACGAGTCTAGCCCCATTTAGCACAACTTTTATTTTTTTGACATATTAATTTTTCAGTTCTAATTTCCGGCACAATCATTTTATTCCTTGAAAGATTTTCTACGAATCTCTTTGATAATTTTTTATTTTAATAAATGTATGTAAAAATTATAATATTTTTATTTTTATAAAGAATATTTTTCTTTGATAAAATTGTTGTAATACAAGCGTATCGAAGAGATTTTTTAAAATGTTTCGAGGAATAAAATGAATATTTATAGGTCGACCAAGGTTAATTTTCTTTACAAAATAGGGTTGTTTCCAAAGTCAGTTATCACTTTTCCAATGAATGGATTTTATAATTCATAAAATTCTAATTTTAAAAACTCCCATAAAATATTTTTCACGTATTGTTTACTATTTTTAATTTAATGTTGAAATATGAATTATCTATCACGATGTCGATTGGAGGGCCCCTCTGACGTCAAAGGGGTCGGATTTTCCACCAATCACAGCTTGTGTGTCAGAGATTTTCAAATATCTTTTTCTGTGCCGATGTTTTGTTTTGGTTATCTGCACGTCGAAAATAGAAGTCTCAAAATATTGTTTAAAAAAATGTCAAAGGAGGATTTCGTAAAAGCCAATAGCAGAAATTTCACGAAAATAGAGATATTTATGGTGATTGTGATTTCGTAAGTACAGAAATACGAGGAGTGAAAATGAAACGGTTTGGTGATATAACCTCTTTATCATAAGCCACATCGTCAACTTGATAATTATGAGAACCTTTGAGGCACGTGACACCCACGTGACACCAACTTGAATAAGTGTTTTCCTGCCTTCAATTTTTAATAATTTTTTTCTGTTGAACAACTCAACAGAAAGAAAATTTAGAGCACACATTGAGTTTAGATTAAAATTATGTATTAAAAACTTATTTTATCTAAAATTGTGAAACAACCCTATTTAGCTTTCATCTAATTTTTCCAGTTGTTTTTACTATAGTACAATTTAGTTTTGTATCTTTTTGACAAATATTGTTTATAAATCAATATTTCCAATGCTTCCCATGAAAAACACAATCCATGAGTGACAGAACAAAGTCAGAAACAATAATAGAGTCAATTTATTCAGAAACAAGCTTTTTGAACATAATTGACCTTGCGCGATCATTAAATATATATTGTTTAATTTTGAAAAACATCAGACGTTATTTTCTCACAACAAAAATTTGTGGGGGTGCCAAATTATTAAAAAATAAAGTAGTAGTATTTATTCCGACTCATGCTTTCTGGGCTTAGAGTACTCAATAGATTCCAATTCCTAGCTTATCTTTATTCTAAATTCAAATATTTATAGTTCTCTTATTCTAACATTCTAGTCCATCGACTTCTTCTGCACACTTTTTTAAATTGTCTCATATTTACTTTATTCCACTTCTTTCTCCTTCTCTTCTCTCGCTGTTGTTCCTCCCGCTGCAATCCTTCTGTTCTCCTTTTCAAACGCCCTAGTAAGTTCACACATTTCCTTCGACACATTTTCTTTGAATGCTTCTTTCAGCTTTTCTTCTCCATTATCTCCTTCCATCCATATTTTTCTCCATTCCCTCACGCTGTCTTCCAAGAATTCGTCGAGTTTTTCACAGGACATTATGTGCTCCAGAGTTTCATCTTTCTCATCGCAAAGCCTACACTTAATGTTTTTGTAGCCTTTAATTCCTGTTTTCCGAATGTTCCCACATCGCATCCTAGCCCATTGCTCTCTGTCATTTTCGGGTACCTCCTTCTTCTCCCAGTATTCCTCTGCTCCAGGTCCTTGTTTCCAGTGGTGGTATCCTTTACAGTATCTAGATTCCGCAGCCTTATTCCAGTCTTCTAGCATAATTTGCTCCTTTCGCCATTTCACGCCCTTTAGAAGTTGATCTTGAAGCTCTCCATCATTTTCTTTATTTAGCTTTCTCAGCCATTGCCCACTATCCAGCTCCATCTCTTCGAGTGCCACCTTCATCTCTTTTCCCCACTCCGAGGGATTGTTATTTTCTAATTCCCTTATTTCTTTTGGCACACATTCCTTCGGCCACCTTCCTTCTCCCATATCCATTATCTCCAGCAAATATCTTCTTGCCCTCCTTCTTGGTTCTACTTCGACTTTGGTCCTCTCCGATTCCAACCTCCATATGTAAGCAGGTGTCGTTCTGTCTAGTCCCATTATCATCTTCATATACCTTCCTTGAAGTTTCTCCCATTCATCCGTTTTATGCCAGCCCCACACTTCCACGTCGTACATAAATCCCGATTTAACCAAAGTGTCAAACAGGTATGATCTTCTCCTCAACCCTTTTATTCTACTCCTCCTCATCACTCCGACCCCAGAGTTTGGAGCTTTTTGAGATTTTCCTGCCATATTTCTCACGTGCCTGTCGTAGAGAACCAGAAACCCAGGTACTTGTAGTTCTGACAATTTCGAGTTCTTTCCCACTGAAGTTCCAAGATTCTTCTTTTTTGAGCTTCCCTCTTTTTCTGAAGATCATTATTTTTGTTTTTGAGGCTTTCACTTCTAATTTGTTCTTCTTCACGTATTTTCCCAATGTTTTTAGCCTTTGTCTCCGACCTTTCGCCTCCTCTGCCAACAGTAGCATATCATCGGCGAATTTCATTGCGAAGATTTTCGTTTTCCCAATCACCGTTCCTCCTTACTTTTTCTTGGTCAGTGCCTTGTCCAGCTCATC
The DNA here is from genome assembly GCA_932066315.1 of Andricus coriarius. Classification (NCBI taxonomy): domain Eukaryota; kingdom Metazoa; phylum Arthropoda; class Insecta; order Hymenoptera; family Cynipidae; genus Andricus; species Andricus coriarius. The sequence continues at coordinate 6,641 of CAKNWT010207829.1, read as the reverse complement.
CAGAAAGATGTTAAAGAGTATGGGGCTCAGTGGGCAGTTTTTGTCTTGAAGCTCTCCGAGATTCCCTGTTCAGTAATGACCGCGTCTTGAGTATCCCTATATATTTCCTTGATCATTCGTAACATTCTTTCAGTCACTCCTATGCGTTCTAACTTTTTAACATGATATCTCTGTCAATTGAATCAAAAGTTGTCTTGAAATCCACAGAGACCACCATTAATCTTCCTCTCTCTCTCTTCAATCGATTTCCTATCACTGAATTCAAGACAAAAACATAATCTCGTGTTCCGCTCTTCTTCCTGAATCCCGCTTGGCTTTCTTCTATTTTCCTCTCCTTTTCTATCCACGTCCTCAATCTTTCGGCTAATATTGAAGCTAACAAATTATATTCTATATCTAGAAGTGCCACTCCCCTGTAGTTCGCTGTTTTTCTTCGTCTCCTGCTTTGTAGATTGGGTAGATCTACCATTGCTTCTGCTGTTAAATTCTTGTAGAATTCTGCGGTTATTCCATCCTCCCCTGCCGGTTTTTTGGTCTTCATCTTATTCAGCGCCTGTCTCATTTCTTCTACTCCAAATTCCCGGTTCAAGAAATCGTCCTCTGCTACCTCCTCTTCTTCCCAATTTCCGTGCTCTCTTTCGCTTTGCTCATGATTTCCCTCTCCTGTCACCGCCGAATCCTCTTCTGCATTCAGTAATTTTTTGAAGTGGTTTACCCAGCTTTCTTTGCTTATTCTTCTTCCTCTGCTTTTCCTGCTAGGTCGGTAGACTCCTATTGCTTCCCAGAAATCACTCATCGTTTTGCTTTCCTCTACGCTTTTCCAGTTTTTTTCCTTCCATTCCTTTGCACTTGTTTTGAGATAGTTTCCGAGTGCTGTCCTAGCTGTAACGTATACTCTTTTTTTATTTTCCTTCTCTTATTTCTTTGTGCGTCTGAATTTTCTTAACTTCCTTCTTGCCTCCTTTTTCATTCTTGCGTATTCCTTGTCGTGATGTTTTCTTCCAGCTGGTTTTCTATTTGATTTTGTCATTCCTATTTTCTTAATAATTTTCGCCATCTCTTCCATTCTTTTCACAGGGTCTTCCTCTTGGCATGGGAGGCACGTGGTGCGTGCAGGGTGCTAGGCATATGCGTCGCATTTTGTGAGGGGCACGTACGTGCGAGGCATATGCCTCCCACTTTGTGATGAGAATGGTGTGCGACGTGTATGCGTCGCACTTTACTGGCACGCGGTGAGTCTCACGTCCTGCGGAATTTTTTAGTAGTAAATTAACAGTATAAATAAGCAAATTAAAAATATTTTTATCGGTAAAACTGTTAATACTAATAATGCATAAGGCAGAACTTTATTTTTCTGTATATTCCTAAAAAAATAAGCTTTCATTAACTTATATAGCGTGAAAAACTATTTTGAAAATTAGTATTTATTTTTTAATATCTATTTAATAAAATATTAAAGTCAATATGAAAAAAAATTATGGATTTTATTATTTTATTAAATAGTTTTTTTTTCAATTTTCCCTCCAGTCACCGACGCCATGTTGATTTAACCTCAGTATGAGCGAGCGTCCAACGGACCGAACCCCTCGACCCCTCACAACCTGGCACTTTACTGATGATGGGTAATGTCGCGGTTTCATGATTTTTAATTGTGCTGTTGTTATACTTTATAAGTTTTCTTAGTACGCGATACCAACGGATATTTCTGGAGAATTTCAAAAATGTAATTGATAGAAAAAATGCCACTGATATTATTGCACTCCCTGTTCGGTTTATTTATGTGGTAAGTAAATGAACAAATTATAGTATAACCTCAATTCTATTGTTCACACTAGGACACGAGAATGAAAACTCAGTAAAGACCATTTGAATTTGGCTCGAAAAATCATATTATTGTTATTATTTATGATTCAGTTCGAAGTTCAAATGGTATTTATCGAGTTATCATTTTCATTTCTGCAACTTAATGTAAAAATCATTTTACTCGCACTACATGCTCTCATTTTACCCGCATACGTGTGATTCGCATGCCGTGCGAGACATATTCGACCACATGGAAGAAACATCAGCGTGGTGATATGAACTCACGTAATGCGGCCTTATCCGCACGCATGCGACCCATAATTCTCGCACTGTGTAGGCATTTTGTTATCTGGGTTCCAGTTCTCCTGTAGCTTATTCTGGAATTCTTCTCTTTTTTCTTCTTTCCATAGTAATTTCCAGTCCTCTTCTCCTTCCTAGACCTGATCTTCCCATCTTCTATTTTGGTCCGGATCTTCCTATTCCGAGTCGCGTACTATGAATATCACTGGCATGTGGTCAGATTCCACTCTGTCCAACACCTTGAGGTCTTCTACTGGGTTTCTTCTTCCATTTTCAAGGGCGAGTACATATTCTAGAACTGAACTTCCTCCCGTTCCGACATAAGTCAAGTTCCCTTTTTCATCCCGTGCTGTTCTTCCATTCATAACCACCAATCCGAACTCCTCACATATCTCTAGCATCTTTTTTCCTTCTGCATTCAAGATTTTGTCCTCTCATCTTCTTATCTGCTCTTCTCCTGCTTCTGTGTCTGTTTTCCCTTGATCCTCTCCTATCCTTGCATTCCAGTCCCTTGCTGTCAGCATCCAATCATCCTCTTTGATTCTTGATTCCACGAGATTGCTAATTTTTGACCTGACTACACTTACTCCCACGTTGTTGTAGATTGTTATCATCTTTCCTTTCTCCTTCCTTCCTGTCTTTTCAATAATTAATCCATAGTCCCATTCTGATACCTTTATCCCTCGTAGTTAGTGGTTCCTTATGCCTACAAGTTGTCCTCCTTTGGCTCGTCCTTTCTTCGCTTCTCTGGTCGCTGCTTTTCCGTGCCATTTGTACCCAGATAACAATGTGCGCGCACAGTGATGGCGTATTGACTTTCATGCGTGCGGATTATCCCGCACGCAGCGTCATCGCCCGAGCAGACATATGCGTCCTCAATGGCGACGCATATCGCTCGCACGCGTGAAGGTCGCACGCATGACGGTGATATGCGAGCTTCCAAAGTCATGCAGGATTTGAAAATATATTGTTTTAAATATTGTTATTAAATGAGAAGGGGAACATTTTCACATAAAAACATTTTATTTGTATAATTATTGAGTCATAACACTTAGACGTATAAATAGCGGAACAGCCTGTAATAATACATAATGACCGAATCCATTTCAAATCGTGCAGGCCGGCGAGTGACATGTTTAGGATTAACTTTTCCATGAAATGTGTTTTTTTCGTTGAAAATAGAAGACACGTAGTTTTTTTTTCAAATTAACATGGCGGCATTTTTTACGAATATAATAATACTTTACTTTAAAAACCGTGCCATTTTTGCAATTTATAAGATATAAAGGTTTTTTGTGTTTGAGTTTATATCCAGTTTTCGCACTTTTTATAAATCCACAACAAATTAAAAAAATAATAAAAAACGGTGAATTTATTTTGAATTTAAAAAAAAAGAAAAAAACTGTTTTTCTCAAAAACCCGATCTTTCTTTTGTCTGAAATTTTTAGAAATAATAGCTACTAATAAAGTCTACTTACCATCAATTTTCCGTTTGGTATTTTTTTTTGTTTTTCAGGAGAAAAAAATTATTTTAATTTTTTTGTATAATAACTTTCTTCTATTGAAAAACAAAAAAATATCAAACGGAAGATGTATGACAGGCGGGGTATATTAGCATCTGTTATTCCTGGAAATTGTAGGCAAAAAAAGTTGGGGTTTTTGAGAGAAAGGTTTTTTCTTTTTTTTTACATCCAAGATAACTTTACCATTTGTTTTACTCTTTTTTGTTGCTTTTGAAAAAGTTCAAGAAAGTGGATAAACGTAAATAAGTAAAACCTTTATACCTGTTTTCTTGCATAATCCGCCTCTTGTCCTATAGTTTCTTCATAAACATTGTTCGTGAAAATTAGTTCATCATCCATCTTAGAAAATTCTGTTCTCAGCATTTCAGAAACACGCACCATGTATTGAAATGCAATTGACTAGAGTTCACCTGCATAACTTCGACTTCGGGCCATTTTTTCGCTTTTTGTTTCAAAGATCGCTTTTTCTTTCGCTTCATCGATTTTTTCATATTTTCTCCTTGATCTTCTGACATTTTGGATCCGATGTACTTAATATTTTCACCCTGATTTAATAATCAAGTTTGTGTTTTCGGAGGGATGTTGTTACGATGACAGGGGTAAACATAGCCTTTAAAAAAACGTGGTGCAGACGGCAAACAGCTGACTACGTAAGCGCGCGACCACAGAAAAAACTGGGGGTACGAAATGTTGCAGGTAATAGTTATTTCGGGGTAAAGTCGGCTAGGGTACAGGGTAAAGTCGATCTGGGTAATTTATAAGTGGGTGAAGTATACCTGACTTTACCCTGGATGAGGGTAACAACGGCGAAGTGTCACTTGCTGACATTTCGTTTAAATAAGCAGCAATACAGAAGAAATTGTTGTACATTTCCGCGTACAAAACACTCCAAAAAGATGATACTTGACAATCATTAGCGAATTAATCGCAGAATAGGGTTGTTTCACAATTTTAGATAAAATCATTTTTTAATACATAATTTTAATCTAAACTCAATGTGCGTTCTAAATTTTTTTTCTGTTGAGTTGTTCAACAGAAAAAAATTATTAAAAATTGAAGGCGGGAAAACACTTATTCAAATTGGTGTCACGTGGGTGTCACGTGACTCAGAGGTTCTCATAATTATCAATGTGACGATGTGGCTTTGATGGAAACTAATGAAATTTATGATAAAGAGGTTATGTCACCTAACAGTTTCATTTTCACTCCTCGTATTTCTGCACTTACGAAATCACAATCACCATAAAAAACTCTATTTTCGGAAAATTTCTGCTATTGGCTTTTACGAAACCCTCCTTTGACATTTTTTTAAACAATATTTTGAGACTTCTATTTTCGACGTGCAGATAACCAAAACAAAACTTCGGCACAGAAAAAGATATTTGAGAATCACTGACACATAAGCTGTGACTGGTGGAAAATCCGACCCCTTTGACGTCAGACGGGCCCTCCAATCAAAATCGTGATAGAAAATTCATATTTCAACATTAAATTAAAAATAGTAAACAATACGTAAAAAATATGTTATGGGCGTTTTTAAAATTAGAATTTTATAAACTATAAGATCAATTCATTGGAAAAGTGATATCTGACTTTGGAAACAACCCTATTGTCGACTGATCACACTTTATTCGCTAAAATAAATTTGACAGCAGTCACAGGGTTTAAAAGTCGCCATGGTCTTTGAAGTTAATAGGTGCATTGAAAAAAAAACAACGTAAAGTTTCGGCTGGGCAATTTTCAAAGAAATGGCTGTGACAGCGGAAACTTTTCGGTAGGTCTTTGCAACAAGTTATATTACGTTTAATAGACCTTTTCATTTAAATTATTTTTTTGTGCGCATGCGCGACAAAGAATTGACCTTCCTTTCAATCTTCGGCCCTGTTGCTCGCAAATGCATAGGGAATACCGTGTTTTTATTAAAAAAATAAATTTTTAAATGATATAGCGAAGTTTTTGTGAATGAAAATGGAAGAAGATAATACGATACCAATAATTGTAAAAAAAATGGAGAACCGAGAGAAAACCGGGAGACAAAAATTTAAAAAATAGTGATCACCTTGACCATAACCTGTGACAGCTATCGTATTATTTTCACACAAAAAATCTACGTCTCGAAATTTCAGTTCACGAGTAATCCTATTCTTATCATTATATGTATTATTTGTAAATTTATCATCGTTAAGTACTACGATACTTTGATAAAAAAGCACAAACAAAGTTTGTTTACCAAAACATAACCTCACCTTGCCACTAACTCGTTCTTTTTTCCTTCAGTTGGTTGCTTCCGACACTGCAACCATCTTCTTAGCAGCGCACTGCTGTGCCCTTCTACACTTAAATCTGGCACTAATT
>CAKNWT010207811.1:1549-13809 GCA_932066315.1 Andricus coriarius | reverse complement strand
ACCATTTCAATAATGTTTTCTTGAATAAATAACCAAATTTTACAAATAAACCACAAATCCAAAACTACAAATTCCACAACCGTATGTCCCAAACATATCAGACCTTGAAATAAGGCCTAAAAATAAGTTCCTAAACCAAGTTGTAATGCTCAAAAGCGTGAATCCGAAAATCAAGATCCACAATATAAAACCCAAAAATCCAGGCTAACTTGTAAGGGGCCCCCTTGTAAGTCGAAATTTTATTCACGATTTCATTTGATAAGTGCCTAAAATAAAACACAAGACATACAAACATAATATTTTAACGAAACTTTCACCCCAAAAAAATTAATTTTCTACCAAAAGAGATGAATTTTCAAAGAAAGACTTGAGATTTGAAGTCAAAAAGTCAAATGTTTTAGAAAACAGTTGACTTTCAAACCCGAAAAGATGAATTTTCAGCCAAAAAAGATGATTTTTCAAACAAATAGTTGAATTTTCAACAAACAACAAAATTAATTTTAGTCCAAACAGTTGCATTTACAATCAAATAGTTGAACTTTCAAGCGAGAGGGATGAATTTTTGAACAAATAGTTGAATTTTTAACCTAGAAAGACAAATTTTCAACCAAATGGTCGAATTTTCGAACAAAAAGAGAAAATTTCGACTGTAAACATTTTTAACCATATAGCTGAATCTTCGAGCCAAAAAGACGATTTTTTTAGAAGTCAGTTGAATTTGTAGTCAAGAACTTTCCTACCAAAATATATGAATTCTCAACAAAACAGTTGCATTGTCGAACAAAAAAGATGACTTACTAAAAAAATAGTCGAATTTTTACAAAAATAATTAAATTCTCAAGAAAACGGTTGAATTTATAACGTTCCACATAGTTGAATTTTCGACCTACAAAGATGAATTTACAACCAAAAAGTTAAAGTTTCAAGCAAAAGGGATCAATGTTCAATAAAATAGGTAAATTTTCAATCAACTACTTAAGTTTTCAAAAAAATAGTTCAATTTGCAACTAAAATGATGAATCTTCAACAGAAAAATTAATTTAAAAAAAAAAGTTCGACCAAATAAATAAATTGTTAATCAAACCAGATTCATTCTTAACGAAAAATGTAATAATTGGTATCTTAACCAAGATAAGATTTTCATTTCAAATAAAAAACAGAAAAATTTAATCAAATTATTTAATTTTTAAACGAAAAAGGCGAATTCTCTAGAAACCAGTTGCATTTTTAATTAAATTTGCTACGAAAATAATAATAGAATTTTCATCCCAAAATGACGAATTTTCAACAAGAAAATATGTTTTCAGCAAAAAAAATTCATTTTCATCAAAATAGTTAAATTTTAAACTAAAAACGATCAGTTTTTAATCACCAAAAAATACGAATTTACAACAAAATACATACGTTTGCATTTAAAAAAATTAATTTTCAACCAAAAAAGAACACGTTTTCATCGAAATAGTTAACTATTCAACCAAAGAAATCGATCTTTAACTAATAAAAGAATTTTTTATCAAAGTAATTTAGCTTTGAACCAAGCAAATAAATTTTCAATCAAGAAGATTAATTTTTTACCAAATAAGAGAATATTAAAAAAAAATGGCAACCAAATCGTTGAATTTTTAAGTAAAAAAAGATAAATTATCAACCAAACAGTTGAATTTTCAAATAAAAAAGAAAAATTTTTAACCCAAAATAGAAGTTACATTTTAAGTTGAAAAAACAACTAATTTTGAAACCAAGTAATGAATTTTTAAATAAAATCATGAATTTTTGATGCAATAATTGAATTTTCAAGAAAAAAATAATTATCAACGAAGAAGATTAATTTCCACCAAAAAAGACGAACTTACAACTAAAAAAATTTTTTTAACCAAAAATGGAATAGTTATATTTTCAGTTGAAAAAATTGATTTTCAATGACAACAAAAAACGATTTTTCAACAAAATAGCTATATTTTCAACCAATGAGATGGATCTTTAAATAATAAAATTAATTTTTAACACGGTAGTTTAACTTTAAACCAAGCAATTAAATTTGAAATCAAGAAGATAATTTTTTTACGAAAGCGAAACACATTTACAAACAAAATATAAATTTGCAGCCAAATTGTTGAATTTTCAAATAAAAACGATGATTTTTACACTAATAATGGAATAGTTACATTTTCAGTTCAAAAAAGATTAATTTTCAACCGAGAATGAAAGAATCGTCAAGAAAATAGTTAAAGCTCTAACCAATAAAATTAATGTTTCACAAAGTAGTTTAATTTTCATCCAAAAAGCTTAGTTCTCAATGAAAAATTTAATAGTTGAATTCTCAACTGAAAACGATCAATTTCCAACAAAAAATAGAATAATTAAATCTTTAGATTAAAAAAAAAAATGAATTTTCTACCAAAATAAAAACGAATTTTTCACCAAATATATACATCTTCAACCAAATAGTAGAAATTTTATCAAAAAGAGATAAATTCTGAACCAAAAATACAACAGTACACTATTCAATTAAAATTAATTAATTTCTAATGAAAAATAGTTCGAATTTCTTAATGGGTTCTATTAATATTTCGCATTTGAACGAAAAAAGTCACTAATTTCCATTTTTTCAAGCATTTCAAGAAATTGCTGTTCACACATTTTGTATTTTCTATATCTAATGTCATATTCTGTGGGCCCCCCCCCCCAACCCTTTATGTCGAAAATCATCACAAACACTCCCCCGCAGGATAACGCATCTTTTCAATCATCCCTAACTAAGTCGAATCAAAAGATTAAGAAAAAGCAAAAAATGTGGAGTTTTTACCAATTTTCATTTTCAGCAATGGTTACAAGTTTTTATAATTGCCTCAAAAGACGAAGAACAAAATATGAAATATTTTTTTCCAGACCTCAGGTGAACGAGCTCTATTTGTTTTATTTTATTCTTCCCAGCATTCTAAATTAATATGGTTAGATATAAATGTATAAATATATTCTATTGCAATATTTCTTCTTATTACTTAAAATTGTCCATTTTTGGCAAGCGGACCTTGTATCAAGTGGAATTAATTCTACAAGATCTCGCCTTAATTGGATGCGCACGAAGCTCTCTGGGCATGAACGACATTATAACGTTAGAAGAATATTTTCAAGTCATCTTGATCAGTAAACAACGGCGATTCGCCTTTCCCGAGATTTTTTATCACGCCTCGCAATCAAAATAAGAAACGCCACTTCCTATTTGACCATACCGCTTATTTTTCAATGACGCGGTTATTATTTAATTGCCACCTTTCAGAATTTTATCCGTCAGACTTATTATTGGAAAACCTCAGAGTATTTATTTTCCCTTGGTTAAGGATAGAGGTTCTAATAAATGTTGAGATGGTGTACTAATTTTTTTTTTATTAATAGTGATCCTTATCTATCGAAGACGATTGGTAGTCGATCGATGTCCAATTCAGGAGCTGCCAATTACCTCGAATCGCTCTTCGATCCCTTTGACCCTCGGCGAGCCTCAGTAAACTCTGCGGAAACGTAGACGGCGATGCAATAACTGTACTAACTATAATCCCCCAGAACAATAATTATCAATAATCACCGGCAAGATTATTCCGCATCGAATCGGTCCATGTTCTCCTGACGTCATTTCTGCTTCTTTGGAAATAAGTGACGTTACTTCAATTAATAAAATTCCAGAGAAAGGAAACAAAATCTGAATTAATGAAATAATAGTTTCAATTTTCAAAACCTTCATCATAAAATTAATAAAGGATTTGTTATACTGTTTGGAAGCTATAACCTTCTTCCAACAATCCTGCCACTAACGGAACCACTCCTTAAAGTGTTTCACCAGAAATTGCTGAATAAGCTGCAATGAATGAGCAGGTGCGTTATCGCGGTGAGCGACCCAGTCACCACTGACCCAGGCTCATCCCCAAATTTTGGGTCTAAATTTCCGAAGTAGTAGTTTCTGGAATTCCGAGGACTTCCTCTATCTCGCTCACGGTTAAACGAAGATTTCCATTAATTAATACTTGCACTTGTTTCAAATTTTGAGGTGTTTTAGTACGACTAAATTTAAATCGCCTAAACCGCTTTTCAGTTTAAATAACAATCGTAGACTTATCACCGTACACTTTCCGAATCATAGCGATGGTTTCCGAAATTGAATAGCCGAGTTTTTGGCAAAATAATTGCACTCTCTTTGTTCGATGTGTTCCGTCATCTTGAAATGCGACGCGTACGTGTTTAGACATTCACGCCACTACGTACACTAGACGACTTAAGATTTCGAGGTCCTGCCTAAATCATAAGAACCTGTTTTTGACATTTGGGCCTTATAGTTTTGGACTTGCGGTTTGGTACTTACGATTTTGAACATAAAGTTTAAGACATAAAGCTTATTGAGGCTTCAGATTTGGGAGTAAGGAAAACAATTCTAAAAACATTTCCGAACTGAACTGACAAAACTGTTTTGTCGATTTAACGAAATAAAATAAAAATTAACACTTTAGTTTTGCAAGACAATAATTTAGTTGCACGAATATGAACAAAACAGTTTTTTTCAGTTAGGAAAAAATGCTTTACATTCTTATAACTTAAAAGGTTTAGCCTCAAATTGAGAACATTTTCTCTGAATTTAAGCAAAATTCTTGTAAAGAAACTTCACTATAGACACATTTCTCAACTGAAGGCCACAAATCATAAAACTGTAAGAATATCTAAAATTCATTGTCACTGTAAAGAATAAATCATTCAAGACAACCTAATTTCAAAGAACAAGCATTCAATTTATTTTTAAAATTCAAGAAAAGGTTTTTCGATTTTGTTTTCGTTAAATCAACCAAAATTTGTTTTAACCAACAAATAACTTTGGTTACCCAAGTACTAACAAAACAGTTTTCCGATTTGAAAAAATAGTTTTCTCTTTTGGAAAAGTTGAACAATTTAAACTTTAAGGCATCTAGAAATAAAGAATTGTTTATTTTCGGTATATAGTTTCAAATAGAATTAATGGTCGGAAATAATTTAAAATAAACCTTTTTAACTGAGAACCTTTAAAAATTTACTTATTTCAAATTTGAACGTGTTGAACATTCAAAAACTTTTATTTGAAATGATATTTTTATTCGTTGTAGAATTGTCTGAAGATTTGTTAAAAATTTCATGACGATCCTTCTTTATGAAATGAACAGTTTTCAAATTGTTATATATCTTTCATAAAAGAAGTTACTTTACAAAGAATATTTTTCTAACAAATCTAACAAAGAGGAATTGAAAGTCAAACCTCGTGGAAATATATTTTCACAACAAAATACAATAAATTACAATAAAAACATTGTGCAATCATATGAAGACTGTAATTTTGTTGTAGAAATTTGAAACGACTTGTAGATATTCGTAAAAGTATCCGAATTCCAGTGAAAAATTATAGTTTCTAGTAGATTTTTTATAATTTCCTCAGATTTCTAACAAGTGAAAGAAATGTAAAGCAATTGAATTGAATCTACAATTTTGTCTAGAATTAAGACACTTGTACAAAATTTTACAAAAAAAATTATAATTTTCATATCAGCATGTACTTTATTGTAATTTATTGTATTTTGTGGTATTTTATTATAAAAATACATTTCCACCACAGAACATCATCGAAATGAAAGAAGAAATCAAATGGAAGCATTGAAATTAAAAAGCTCTCACTTTAAAGCATTTGATTTAAAAAAATCGTTTATTTTAAAAGCTTCCCTGGTAGAAGTATATTTTTACATTAAAATGCAATACAATTGCATAAAATGTTGAACCTATCTGTAAAAGTGTGCAAACAGTAGCAAAAAATTGTAATATTTAGTACATTTTTTCCTTGTTTTTTAAAAAATCTTCCAAAATCGTAGAAAATTACAAGAAAAATCTGCTTAAAACTACAATTTGTTGTTATTATTCAAAAAATTATAGAAGCTTTTAAGGCACTGTCTAGTAGAGTAGGCTGAAGAACCCATTTTTTTCGAGCAGCAGATTCTAAGTTTTTTGTTTTGTGTTAACTTCACATTAAAAAAAAAAGTTTAACATTTCGTATGTGAAATTTCTTGATCTGTTATTTGGTTATCATGAAAAAAAATTTGTTTCTTGGTTTCAAAATTTTGAATTTGACCTTTTTTAAACAATTTTTAGACTCTGCATACAAGGATCTTTTTTATGATAACAAAACAATTCTTATGATTCAAGCTGAACAAATTTCAAGCACGAAATGTTTAAATTTTTTCCCAAAAATGTGCAGTTAGCACAATACAAAAAAAAATTTTGTTTTTTTTCTCCACATTTTAAGGAATTTGTAACTTGAGCACAATTTTTTCAAATTTCGAATTTTATGTTATTATACACTAGCAGAAACTGAATATAAAGGAAATTCAACATAATTTGTTGGCGCATAGGAAAATATATTATTATATACTATTAAATATGTGGAAATAGCATGGGTTGGCCCCGATAGTTTCTATAGTATATTTTGGAAAATAATTAAACGCATAAAAATTGGTTTAAGTATACATTAATTATTTTGTATCTAAATTCAAAATAATGTTAACGACCACAGTACTCAATCGACTCAAACACTATACAAATTAGTTTACAGATTGATATTGATTTGAAGAAAAAAAAGTAATATTAAAAATATTAGGTACTTATGAGAATGTGATTTTTATAATTACATTATTCTGTTACTCAACATGTGTTCAGTATTCAAACGGTCAGCCCCCGACTTTAATTTACACGCGAGATATGCTTCCATCAGGGTATAATATTAAGGAGTTTTTAATTAAAAGCGTCAGGATCCTTGCTTGCGAAAGAAAATAATTTTATATTGTTATAGCTGATAGTTTATAAAAATATTTTCAGAAAAAATATTTTTGATACAATTTTAACAATAGGGGGGTAATAACAGTTGGGTTTGGCAAATATTCCTGAAAAATTGCTTTAAAAACAAAACAAAAATGCAGAAGCACGTTATCAAAGGAAAAGAAAATTTTGAGAAAACCAAAATTGATTTGATTTCTGAAATCTCCATGGATCGTTTAAAACATAATCAGGAATAGGTTAGCTGTTGATTAATGAATTTAAAATTAGCCACAGAAATTCATATACAGTTTGTTAAAATGATGAAATCTTTAAAAGAATTCCTCTTTAACATGCATAATATAAATACAATGACAATTCTTAGAAATTAAAAAATTATATTTTGTTTATCTATTACTCAGATAACCATTTTTTATATATAAATATTAAATTGAATGACACGCAGTCAGAATTTAAAAATTTCCAAAAGTAATCAGAAAAAAGAAAGAAAACTGCTCCCTGAAGGATCCTTTCTAAGTCATTTTAGTTTCACTGTCCAGCGATCATTCAAATAAATACTTAAATATCTAAACACGTATCAGCCCAAATCACAATTTAAAAATAAGAAAGGTATATAACTTTCAAAGTACATTTTTCCAGGCAATGTTATATGACACTCCGGCATTCCTGACTTTCATGCATCCATCCATGTAATGACATCCACCGTTCGACGCAATGTCTATCACGTATCGATCTGGCATCGTGATTATTATTGCGTTATGTCTTGCCACGATTAAGACCTCCTTGATTCCATGCAAACATACCTGCGACTTCAACAAACACACACCAACAAGCTCCAAGTCCAACCTAACTCTTCGTTCTCGAGCTTTGTTGATGAAAAATATAGTGCCAACAACAACAACAAAAAGACAATCGTGTCGGACAATATTGGAAAAAATCAGGGTCGTCGAACCCGTTCACTCTGACTCAGAATTCCGAGCGCATACATCGAGAAGAAAGAAATTTAATTGAAACCCCGCTGATGCATTTTTCGAAACTAATGAAGTGATTAGAATCGATGTTTCACAGTTTGCAGATTATAATTTGCTTGATTTTTTCTAAGCTGATTCAGATAAAGATAGGGTATTGAAATACGATCTAAATAGTATCCGAGACTGCATAAAACGTATAAGTATGGACTGTAGACCACCGTTCTTAGCTACATATGCCATTCAGCTCGGGCGGCTTATCGCGGCCTCAAGACCGTTTTCCACGGGTGATCGACGATGGAACACGAGCGATCGATGAAAAGCGAGGTAAGAGCCAATTCCTTCGCGCGCGATATGATTAAGAAGGAATATTAAGTCTGCCTAAGAAAATATTCCAAAGCGAGCACAACCATAATCAGCATATTAACAACGATTCGCTTTTGTTCCCCCTGAGGGCGTTGGAACAATTCACGAAATCCCAAAACATATCAATATTCCTTTTATACACTGAAAAAAATGGTTTAGCAGTCCCAGCTAGACGTTTAGCTGCATTTCGTTTTCTAAGAAAATATAGCTGTGTTTCCTAAATTTCTAGCTCCTAATATCGATCTGTTTTAGCTAATTCAGTGTAAAAAGATCTCGCCTCTGTCTCGAGAATAGGAACCCTCCCTAACTATCCGCCAAACTTCCTTAATTGACCGCCTACCCTCCCTAAATGTCCTAACCAAGAACATAGACGCAAATTATTTTGACCTATGTATTTAGAAAATATCGCACTATCTTTTATTAAATATACTACCATAATTAAAAATATTCACACTGTCTTACATTGTTTTTGTTTGGGAAAGATAGTGCAATATTCCGCTCGACATACTTCAACTTAAAACATTTACGCAAATTTTGTACACTCTTTTCGGAAAAGACAATCTTGTACTAAATATACTACCATGAAGAAAATTATTGGCCCAAATCAGAGGCCTTCAATATGTTTCAGTCTTAAATGTTAAACCTGAAAAGTTGAACAGTTTCAACTTAAATATCCTCAGATTTTAACAATTCCGGAAAAAAGTATTCAAAATTGTACATTGAAAATTGAAACGTTTTAGTCTGAACAATTAAAAACGAAGCATTTTGAAAATTAACATTTTTAAATACAAGCTTTGAAGACTAAATAATTTTGAATTTTTGGACAGGGAAATTAAAACACTTTAAAATTAGGTAGGTGGGAGATGGCACGCTTGGGATAGCAGTACGTTTCCGACAAAATCAATTTAAATATATTAAATCAAGCATAATTTTGTTTACTGGTTAAACATGTTTCCTTGAAGTTTAAAGGAACATGTTCAACTAATGAACACAAATTTATACTTGATTTAAAATGTTTAAATTGACTTTGTCTAAAACGTACTCCTGTTCCAAAAGTACCATCTCCCCCTATTAAAAAATACACAATTTGAAATTGAAAAATTTTATAAATTGAACATTTCCAACAAAAAATATCCAAAATTCCAACATTTAACAATAGGAATCGTAAAAGTTATAAAGAGAATCAAAATATAATTGTAATTTTCACAGTTAAAAATGATATAATTTTAAATTGTATCTGTAATACAATTGTAAAATTCAAACATTTTTAATATTGGAATCCTTTAATGTTGAATTATTTCAATTGTGGAATCTACAAATTTGAAATTCTTAAAAAATTTATAATAATTCATAAATCTTCCATTGAAAATTTACAGTTATTTAACTATTAAGGCATCCTATTTGAAATAGTTCAATCTTGAGGATTTCGATTAGGAAATCGTTCAATTTTCAACCGTTTTAGAATTGTTCATTCCTAAATTTTTTCATAATCAATTATTATTAATCAATTTTAAATATATCAATTTAAAAAATCTGTAATTAATCTGTGTTTACATTTAATCGATATGAAACGTTTTACTATCAAAATAGTTGAATGTCAAACAGTTTTAATTTATAATTCTTATATATTTTTACATTCTCATCCTAATGAGAAGGTATTAGTTTTATGTTTATCAGGGCCCAAAAAGATACCAAACCTACCAATTTTCTTGAGAGCATTTTTTCATAAGACATATAGTTTTTGTTTTAATCGTGAAACGTTGCGATTGAAAATCAAAAATTCAATTTTCAAGGAAAATACGCGAGATACGAAAAAAATGTTTGCAAGAAAAATTGTTTACCTCAGAAAGATCTACAAATTTACTATAGTCCTTTTTTATGAGTAGTATAGTTTTTCGTTTTAATCGTTATAACGCTTTATTAAAACAATAAATTTATTGCTTTTATTTAAGAAAACCTATAAAATTGCCTTGAATTATTTTCTAAAATACTATTGAAAAATCGAAAATTTCCATTTTCAGCAAAACAACAAGATATATAAAAAAAGTTTAGAAATAAATTAGAGCTTCTAAAAAGACCTACAAAGTTGCCAATAAATATTTTTTGACATAACTCACCGTTCTTTTCTGAAACATCGAAAGTGCGATTGAAAAATTGCAAATGTAAATCAAGCGCGAGTATTGTAATAAGAATATATTTCTTGCGGCCGATATAGCCTTAAGTAAATTAATTTTCTTTTTAATCTAGAGTGAAAACAAATTAAAAAATCTCTTTAAATTTAGAGGTTTCCTAGTCGAGAGCGTAGCGAACAGATTTTTTTCAGTGGAAAATGAAGAAATAGAAGTAAAAACTGAATGTTGTTCAAAGTAAAGCTCTTTCGAATTACGCATTATAAACTGAATGATTTCATACTTGATAATGGTACAAAATAGACTATTCAAACTCATAAGAATTTCAAAAATCGACCTCATTAAAAATTGATTAATTTCATGTGGTATCATTTTAATGACATTTTAACGGATTGGAAAGGTTTTCCTACCAAGCAGTTTTTTAATTCTCTGTCAACAAATAAATATCAATATTCTTTACTATCAGAGTTTAAAAAACCTTGACTCAATTGGACGAAATGGATAAGGAGCAGGATAAGATCTATTAGATTGAAATGGACTATAACAAAATACCTTACTTAATATACCTTAACTAGATAGTAGATGCCCGGAGGCCGAGGCTCCCCTTGTATGATTAATAATGACTTTTCCACATTTGATTAAAAGAATAGTAGATTTTAAAAACGAGCTATTGGATGGACACTAATTGGGGACGTTGGTGGATTTTCCCCTTTCGAAAAGTCATCGTCTATCTCGACGCTTACTTAGCACGCCCACGAAGCCTCGTCTTTCCTTTATAAGATCGGCTTAACAGAGAGAGAATTTCTCGCTTATTATCCTTTCCTTCGATTTCCTACAAAAATCCGTATAGCGTCGTCTCCGTGTAAGTTCCACGAGTGACTCATGCACAATGGGCCTTGCAACGGGCAAGCGACGCGTGATTTACAGCTCATTACCGATTTCATACGTGACATTACATCGAGCGATCTGCGATGCCTTTCGTTCGAAAAAATAACAGCCTGATAGATATGCCTATGAGGGATGAGCACTGACTCCACTCGTGACAAGGAAACACAATTTAGAGACACATAATTTAGGTGCGGCCTTAGGCCAATTATTAAGATGATTCCCAAGTCCCACGGTCAGTAAAATAGATTTAAAGGATCAAATTGATAGAAGACAAATGGGATGAATCGAATTCGAGAAACTTGTCCATTTTTCTCAGATGAGCAACCTTCAGGTCAAATCGCATTTACAGAAAAATAGTTGAAGTTGAGACTAGAAGTAGTGTCTAATTGGGCAATCTGGGATGCATCAACAATAGAGGTTGGTGATTTCCTAATTCAAACTCGCATATGTATATATGTACAAAAAACATCTAAAATTGCACAAGGGAATTAATTGTTACCTCCGGTTGATTTAACGAGGAGGCAAAGTGCGACGGAAAAGAAAACCTCATCGTTCCTGCGTGTCAGATTGGCAGAACCGACGTCATCGTCAATGTCGTCGAATACACAAAAAGCCGCTCGCTTCTTCCTTTGTCTTTTCGTCTTCCGTTATATACAAGGCACGGTCTCCTCCACTTCCTTTCCGCAGGAATCTCGATTATATTATCTTTTTGAAAACTCTCGCAATTAGATCTTTTGTCCTTTTTCAAACCAGGATTTAATTGGTAAAGTTGAGATAAAGTGTAGGTCAGAGTTGATCTTCTGAATCAAAATTGATGATCAATCTAGTCTGAATCTATCTAAAAAAAGTTCTAATGAAGAGAATGCCTTGTAAAAGTAGATACCACAGAATCATTGCATCGTGAATATGATGTCCTCGATATAATAGATACCCAGCGTTCAGAACAGTTAACCATACCAGCGGAACCTTTATAAATTCATGACTCGTATTTCGTCATCAGTCAAATCAAGTATTCAACCAGATCGACCCATCAGTCCTAAATCCCGGATTTGTCAGTCTTCCCAATTAGAACCAG
>CAKNWT010207765.1:1264-15708 GCA_932066315.1 Andricus coriarius | reverse complement strand
ATAAATTTTTCTGTATAAAACAAATGAAAAATATCAGTGTTTTGTCCAATATATTTTATATATATATATATATATATATATATATAACTTTTCTACCTGGGTTTATAATAGGATTTTTTTACATTGGGAATATAATAGTACTGCATTGGATGTAATTGTTAGCGTCTTCGACACGCGTGCATTAATCTATTGACGAACTTTCGATAACCATTCTTGAATAATCAATAGCTACTTAGAATGTTAAAAAAAGTTACATTGTTGCTATGAGGTTTTGATTTGAAATATAAAACTACCGTAAGTTGAAATGTGCTGCATTGTAAAAAAAACACATCAATTGACATCTTAGTGGGCTCTCTGATTTTCTTAAAATAATATTTTCGCTAAGACAGAAACATAAGCTTATAAAATTTTGAAAGTATCCATTTTTTTATTTTTTTTAGAGAAAAACCTCCTTCTATAAGGAAGCAAATTTATTTGACACTCGCAAGGAAGCGAAATGCTCATAAAATGAGCACGAACGATTAACTAATTAATCGTTCGTGCCGATTTAAATTTGAAATAAATAGCTCAAGCTACTCAGAGAAGGTGTACATTTCTTATATTGTGTCCGGAAAATTTGTTTGAAAAAATGCAAATTTTTGGAAAAATTATGTTTAAGTAATGAAAAGTGTCAACATAGAAGATGCTGAGTAAATTTGTTTGAAACTTTGTAAAAAAATGCACTTTTCTGCATTATTTTAGTTTTATAGTATCATGATACTCAGAGAAGGTTTAGGTTTTATATATGTTTTTAAGAAAAAAGTTTAAACAAATGGAAATTGTTTAAACCACTATGGGTAAAAGGGAAAAATACCAAACTTACATGAACTATATGTACGTGTGTTAAAAAATTTGGTAAAGAGTGAACTTTACTGTCTCATTCCATTCAAAAGTTACATTTAAAGTGTAAAAATTTATTTGAAGAATAATTTTTAAAAAAATTTTTAAATTTAAAAAAAATGTTGAAAACAAATTTTAACGCTGTGCGTTTTTCTACTACGAACAGACGGACACCCCAGTGGACACAAAACCATGAAAATCCCAAGAACGTTCTTGGGACGTTCCTAGGACGCCCAATGTCTATCCAAACAACATCTCTAAGACGTACAATGTCCTAAAGATGTCTTAAAGGCATAGGACGTTCTCGGGACATCTTTTGTACTGACCTTAGACGTCTTAAGAGCATCCCTGGGATGTCCAAAAGACATGTCCCTAAAGATGCCTTAGGGATGTCCCAAAGGCGTCTCTAGGACATCCTTCATTTTCGCAGAAATAGCTATTATCCCAAAAGAAATTGAAACTTTCGTTTTTTACCACCCTACTGTACATAGTAGAAGAGTATACTTCTTATAATTTTAGCACATTTTATGTATACTCCTAAAATACTTGAGCTATATTTTACTGATATAGTTCAGCCATATTTTGGTTAAGCTTCATCTACACTCAGAAAACAATTTGCACTGAAAAAAAAGATTAGTTGGGACAACTAATAAAAATTTTGGGACAACTATTTTAGTTAGTAACTAATGTTACTGCTATTTAGTTAGTTGTGAGAACTATTTTTGTTACTTGGGGCACAAGTAGTTGCCGTTACTATCTAATTAGGCAGACTTACTATTTTAGTTTGTCAAAACGACTATCTGTAGGTAGTTGAACTTACTAATACAGTTAGTCATGTCTACTCATAAATTTGTCTGTATGGCCACTGGGATCATTCTAATTGCAGATGCACTTTGTAGGTTAGGATTTCCAGTAAAGCTTGAAACTCGTTGGGTTTCACAATTTCTCATAAATATGTTCGAATACTTCGATATAATCTCCGAATCCTAAAATTTGTAACACTTCTGATATATCTCTTATTTATATAAAAAATAATGAGCACAAATCTAATGAGACATTAAGTGAGCAGCGGGTTACGACGGCCATGTCTAAACGTTCTCCCTATGTTGGTACCTTTGTCGCATTTTCAGTCGTACCAACCAAGGTTGCAAATAAAATAGTGATGCCACCTACTTTAATTTGTTAGAGAAATGAATTAGTAGTACAGATTACTATCTTATTAGTAGCTCTGACTACTAAAACGTTACTAACGTAAACTAGTCACGAGTACTACAAACGGCTTCCTAAACCGACTACTAGCTTAGTCAGTGTTACTAACTGAATAGTTGTAAGAACCAATTAATGCTTTACTAATAAAAAGTTAGTAGCCCCAACTATTCATTCTTCTCAGTATGGTTGAATCAACAAAAATTTTGTTGGTTCAACCATAGAATATGGTTATTTTATGTACAACAAAATATTTGGTTAACCTAACTAAATTTGTTGGCTTTCTTAAATAAATCTTTTGGTATATGCAATATTTGGTTGGTTCAACAACAAAATTATGTTCGATGAAGCAAATGTTTTTTTGAATCAACCAAAATTTTTTACATTCAACCAAATGTTCGTGCTTTTACTATGTTTTAACAATAAATCGTTATACGATTTCCTAGATTTTCCTATATCAATCCCATACCAAAACCATACCAAACCCTGGTAACAGAATTGCACACAAAGAATGAGGTTGTGGCATGACTTTTAGATAATATATTTTTTAAATAATGCATAAAATTCTGAAAATGTTAGTACATTTAAACATTTTTTTAAATACCACATTTTTAAGAAGAAAAAATATGTAAGAAAAAGTATCGAAATCCTTACTCAGACGACTCTGTGACCTTGAAACGTCACAGCCTACAAAACTCTAAACCAATCAGAATAATGTTATGCATTTGCTTCATTGACTAACGAAGTACACTCAACTCTCGATATAAGAACGGTTTCGGGCATGGCTTACAGTGGCCTTGATCATAAATCAGGGGAATGTAAGCGCAAAACAGGTAGGGCCGCATGAAACATTTATGTTGGAATAGGATGCATGCGAACGGCTGATGCAACTAACAGTCTGAGAGTACTGCCATCATGCTGTTTGTCACGCTTGACTGAGCACTGCCTCTCTTTCGGTCCCGCGGTCCCCGTATAACCGAAATCCCGAGGACCTAAATTCTAGGAATATTGTAAAAAATACCATTTTGCTTAAAATATAATCAATGACTGTCTTAATCATGAGAATAATTTTTCCTCATCTAACATCTGCCGATATTAAGTCACTCGATTAGAACAAATTTTCCACCATCCACATGTCGACTTTTGACACATTCGCACTATCGCACCTTACAAATCCCACTTTTAGTGAAATTCTAGGCATTTTTGAAAAAACTTTCCTTTAATAATTACATTAATTTGTTAATGCTTTTCTAATTTAACTTGAAAGAAAACAAATATTTGAAAATATGCAATAACCCCGCTGAAATAAGAAAAGTATATTTCCAAAAATCAGTGCGGACGGCTCATTAAAGACAGTTATAAAAAGATAGGGAAAAAGAAGGCTCGTTAGATTTTCACTAGGATGCAGGATGAGCACTCTAATGAGGAAAAAGTCGAAGGCGGCCCTTATTTTCTCGAGTCAGACGAAAATAGCTCCACTAACTTTATCTCTCGAAAATCGTTAATTGAAGCGCCTCGTTGTCATCGTTGAGATGGTGACAATTTAAGTGCTGTGCACCCTCCGAAAATTCGAACATTCGTTCCCACGTGCGTGTGATTGACTTAAGCCGGTTAGGTCCATGAGAACGTCACACACACGTGGAAAAATACTCACACACATGTGAGCACTTCACCACATGAGAAAAGTTCTCCACACCAACGACTCGCTTGCATGTACCAACCACATGTGCCACTGCAGTACCAACGACGACATTCACGGGCGGCTCGCTAGCGGCTATCCGATTTAGATTTGCTGAAGAGAGAACAGTCGCAGCCGGTCCGTTCGGTAAGACGCATTCATCAGCGTCGCGACGCCGATTGCCGATTCAAAATCAGGATCGCGCGCGAAAACTGCGCGAACCGATCCAAACAGGTGCGCGAGTGTCGCTTGTGCTCTGTGATTTTATTGTGATATTTTTCTCGAAATGGTGTCGCGATCAGGATATTAGGAAACTCTTAAGATTAGCAACTGCACAGAAATCGAGTCCTGATGGATATTATGGCCTGGACGTAGTCCTTCGCTCAGGTAAATTCAAAAAATCGAGATTCAATTGATGTTATCAAAATTTCAATAACAAAAACAAAGTATACATTTTCTCGAGTCACGAAGAATTTTCTTCATTCAATGCTAGTTTATAAATTTGAAGTGTCTAAACGTACCGAAAAAATCCAGCTATTTGTACCGAAAATTCGGTACCCGTAGCCGCGGCCTTAAAAACACTTAAAAATCGCAATACTTCAGAAAATAGCTACTAATGCCTCACTGGCCAGAAACCCTATAAAAACAAAACAAATGAATATTTTTTTATTTTAAAATAATTATTCCTTAGTATTAAATGAAGGCTTGGCCATACCCTTGAAATCTTTTGAAACCTTTCAACATGTCTCTGAAACCTCATAAAATCCCTTAAAATAATTTTGAATACTTTGAATTCGTCATAGCCAATTGAAAAATTTTGAAAGCCCGTAACATCCCATAATTGTTTTTTAAATTATTTGAAATGCCTCATAATTTTTTTACTCTGTTGAAATTACATCAAATCCTTAGACTCCCATTGAAGTCTTTTTAAATATTTCGCGATACCTACAAATCTTCTGAAATCCCTTGGAATCTTTTCAAACCACTTTTAAAATCTTTCGAAGTTTTGTAATACCCCGTGAAATATTTTGAAATCCATTAAAACCTTTTTTTAAATCGTTAAAATCTTTCTAAATTCCTTGAAGTCTTCTCAAATTAGTTGAAATCCCTTAAAATCCTTTCATAGACCATACAATCTCAAAAGATATTTGAAAAGCCTTGAAATATTTTTGAATCTCCTTAAATTCTTAGAAAATCTGTGAAACCCCTTGAAATCTTTTGAAATTACTTGCAATCCTTTTGGAAGTGCTGTTAAATCTCTGAGAATATTTTGAAATACTTCGACAATCCCTAAAATCTTTTTAAATACTTTGAAATTCACAAAAATTCTTTAGAATCTTTACAAAATCGTGAAAATCTATCTAAATTCCTTGAAGTCTTCTCAAATTAGCTAAAATACCTTAAAATCCTTCTATAGACCATACAATCTCAAAAGATATTTGGGAAGCCTTCCCAGTGGGCACACAAGTCCTAAAGTTGTTCTATAGACGTCTTGTTGCATATGGCTTGAGGACCTTTTAAAGACATGAAAAGATCCAATGGCTGTCTTAAGGACGTCAAATGGCATGGCATAGAGGTACATTCTAAGGATATCTTGAGGATGTCCCGGTGAAATAATTTTAAAAAAGAAACAATTATTATTCATGATAAATGATTTTATAATTAGGAAAATTTATTTTTTTGATCGTGAGTGCACGCATATTGTTTCAATTTTAAAAACCCTGTGGGCACAAAACCATGCACATCCCAAGAACGTCCTTGGAACGTTCCTAGGACATTCAATGTCAGTCCAAACAACGTCTCTAAGACGTCTAATGTCCTAAAGATATCTTAATGAAATAGGACGTTCTCGGGACATCTTTCGTACTGTCAGCAGAAGTCTTAAGAGCATCCCCAGGATGTCCAAAAGACATGTTCTAAAAGACGTCTTAGGGATGTCCCGGAGATATCTCTAAAACATTCTTAATTTTTTGCCTACTAGGTTGTAATTCCTAAAAATTCTTTGAAATTCATTTAAACCTTTAAAACTTTTGTAATATGCCCTAAAATATTTTGAAACCCATTGACAACTTTTACAAAATCGTTAAAATCTCCTTAAATTTCTTGAACTCTTCTAAAATTAGTTTAAATCCATACAAATCCCTTAGAATTCATTCATAGGCTATGCAACGTTAAAAGGTTCTTGGAAATCCCTTCAAATATTTTTTAATCACTTGAAATCCTTTTTCAAGTACTGTGCAATCTCTTGAAAATACTTTCAAATACTTCAAGTCCCTAAAATATTTAAAAATATTTTGCGATTCCAAAATATTCTTTGAAATCCATTGAACCCTTAAAAAGTTGTATGATATGCCCTGAAATATTTGAAAACTAATTGAAAATTCTTTAAAATCTTTTCAATCTCTCTAAACATCTTAAAGTCTTCTAGAATTAGTTAAAATCCATAGTAATCCTGTAAAATCCCTTATAATCCTTCCATTGGCCATCATATTAAAAAAAATTCTTGGAAATCCCTTCAATTTTTTTTTAATCAATCGCAATCCTTTTACAAGTGCTGTAAAATCTCTTGAAATGCTTTGAAGTTAACCAAATTCCATCAAGTTTTTTTAAAATAAAGAACCTATTTTGAAAAAAACTTCTGATTTTTTGTCTTTTTTGTTGCATTTGAGTTTCTATAAAAAAGACATCAGAAAAATTCAGAAATTCATTTTTTTTAAGAAAAATCCTCATGGTCACAAAAAATGGGGTTTCCCATAAAATCAACACTCCATACTTTCAAAATTTCAACCAGGAAGATAAATTCGAATTTAATAGAAACCCCCATTTTCCTTATTTTATACAATTTCTTGCTTTTAACTTGTGCTTATATAAAGAAGACAATACACCCCGTGCCTTCCAAAAGCTCACTACAATTTGATCATTTTTTTAAATGTAAAATAACGATTATCATTGTTTAAGTTTCCAAATTCTCAATATTTGCTTCTCTCTCAAAATCCATAAAAATTGCCATAATTGTTGTCTACGAAAAAAAGAAACAAAACTGCACGGTTAGATTGCAGAATAGGGACGTCAACCCCATTTTGGCTGTAAAATAAATTTTTCGGCAACAAACTATTAGAATCTTTAATTGAACGATAAATGAAGCGATTTGATAAGGCAAAAGTTTAAAATTATTGTTTCTTTTGTTACTAAGATGTCTCAAATATGAGTCTGTCACGATATAGGAATGATCATATTATGATCGAGATTATTAATATTATTTTTGTGACCAGCAATTGCACAATAAGTGTCTTTAATGTTGGTCAATAATAAAAACTCCTGAAATATTTTACATTTTTAATGTTCT
Source organism: Andricus coriarius (assembly GCA_932066315.1). NCBI lineage: Eukaryota > Metazoa > Arthropoda > Insecta > Hymenoptera > Cynipidae > Andricus > Andricus coriarius. Next base: position 8,599 of record CAKNWT010207765.1, on the reverse strand, counting down.
TGTGCTCATTTTTAACAAGAATTTAAATAAAATTTTAATGAGATATTATAAAATAATGTGTACATATTTTTTCGCATTCACAGTAAAAACAAATGTTTAAAGATTGAATGCAAACATGATTTCACTTATTTCGACAAAACTTGTGTTGACTCAACAAAAAAGTTAATCTTAACAATTCGGGTTTTTAAATAATTTAAATAAATGTATAGAAATATACATACACACACACATATATATAATTAAAAAATAAGGTTAAACAACCACCGCAGGGTATCACTGGGAGCAACTGTCATCTAAAAAAATGACACCGGCTCCCAATAGGACCGCGGTAAATCACATTCATGGCCACGCCTCACAACCGTGAGATGGGTGGTCTGGTGGCAGCGGTGGGATATATATATATATCTTGATTTGAAAATACTTTCGAAAAAATAACCAACATTTTGCTGGCACAAATAAAAAAATTTTTTATTGTATAGCAACCGAATTGTCTTCTTGCTCCAACGAAATATTTTCTCAGATAGGTGTGTAATAGACCAAAGTGTGTTGAAGTTGGAAACGAAAAATAAAATCTCAGTCACTATGTCTAAGAAATATTTTTAAAGAAATTATGTAGTCATCGATCATCAAATTTTAATACAATTTTATTAAAACTCACTTTTAATCAATAACATCATGACTTCTCATAGCTCGAGCGGGAAACAAAAAGGTTCTTAGTGGGCAAAAAAATGAAGAATGTCCTAGAGACGTCTTCGAGATATCCCTAAGACGTTTTTTGGAACATGTCTTTTGGACATCCTAGGGTCTTAAGACGTCGAATATCAGTACGAAAGATGCCCCGAGAACGTTCTATGTCTTTAAGACATCTTATGCCAATATTACAATATGCGTATATTCACGATAAAAAAAATGTTTCCTAATTATAAAATCATTTATCATGAATAATAATTGTTTCTTTTTTTTAATTATTTCAATTATAATATTTTAATTTTTGTTTCCTAAAATTAAAAGCTATTCGCATCCTCAGCTTTCCAAATTGAAAATGTTTAACTTTAAAAGCTTTAATTTGAAATAATTAAATTTTTAATGATTTCACGCTGTTTAATACAAACATTAAATTTAAAATGTGGAATATTCAATATCACTCCCTTTCTAATTATATCTTCACGTGTGAAAATTTTTATTCAATTTTCATAAAACATAAATTTGAATATGTTAATTTTTGTATACATCTAAAACTGTACACATCTAAACATTTTCATTTGTAATTATAAACGAATTTCGAGATTTTTTAAAAATTTTCAATAATTTAATTTTGGGATTTTGAATTGTGGAGTTTTTAAAGCAACAATTTAATTCGCGTTCCATATCTTTAAATTTCACATTTGTAAAATCGTTGAAGTTTTAAATTAAACAATTTCTAACATTTTAGTTAGGAATCTTACCAATTTCAAATTTAAAAAAACTTGAACAATAAATACTTGTAAGTTAAAAATTGTTATGTTAAAGGTACACATCAAACTTAAACATTACAATTTTTATATCAAAACAGCTTAAAAAAATTAATTCCTTTAATATTGATCTGTTGAAAACACATAGATAAATTATCAAAAATGATAAAGTGTGGATTAGAAAGTGATATTTGAGTGTTTTAAAAATTATAAATTGTAAGTTTTATGACCTGTCCGTGTAGTAAGAAAGTCTTTCATGAAAAATGAGTTCGATAACATTTAACTGAATGAAGACGACAGAGCCAAATCAGCAAATTTTTGTACATCTCGCAATAAATTCCACGCTCGCTTATTAGTTAGCCGCCTCAGTAAAAAGTGTGTAACGGACTTTTTTCGCGCTTTCGTGCAGACCGAGTTCTGCTCTACTTGCAAAATGGATTACGCTTCTTGTCAACATAACAACAAAAATTGTCATTGTTTAAGCTCACGTAAAGCTGACAATTTTCACTCATAAAATTTAGTTGGAATTGCTACAAAATTATTTTTATTTAATTACTTACAATAACCCAAAATGCTTTCAAAATAGAGGAAATTGGGAGATTTTTCTCGAAAATAAGGGAATAATAGAGGAATAAATTATTTTAAATAAAATAATTGTATAGGTACCATATTGAATTCAATATGAAACGTTGAAGATTTCAATTCAAAATATATTGCATTCTCAAAAAAATAGTTGAATTTTCCCACAAAAAAGATTTTATTTTTGTACTGAAAGAGATACATTTTCAACAAAAGAGTTAAATTTTTAAGCTTAGAAGTAGATTTTTTAGAAAACAGTTGATTTTTAAATCCGCAAAGATGAACTTTCAACCAAGAAAGATAATTTTTTAACCAAATTGTTGAATTTTCAATGAACAATAACATTAATTTTAGACCAAACAGCTACATTTACAAATGAATAGTTGAACTTTTAGGCAAAAGAGATGAATTTTTCACCGAATACTTTAATGTTCAACATTCAAACATGAATTTTCAACCAAATGGTTGAATTTTCAAACAATAAAGAATCAACGGATTTTTTTAGAAGACAGTTAAATTCTTAACCAAGAATTTTTCTACTAAAAACGATGAATTTTCAATAAAAAAGTTGAATTTTCAACAACAACAAAAATTAGTTATCAACCAACCAGTTGCATTTACGACCAAATAGTTTAATTTCTAAGCCAAAAGGATATTTTTTTACAATTTAGTTTAATTTTTAACCAAATACATAGTTGAGTTTTCAACTAACAAGGGTGAATTGTAACCAAATGGACAAATTTTTTAACAAAAAAGATTAAATTTGAACCAAAAACAGGTGTATTTTAAAATTTTAATTAAAAAGAGTCGAATTGAATGGAAAACATGAATTCTTAACGAAAAATGTAATAGTTTGTTACCTCAACTAAAAAAGGTAAATTTTCAAGAACAAAATTAAGCGTTCAACCAGGAAAGATTTTCCAGATAAGAGAGAAAAAAAATTCAACCAGATTGTGAAATTTTCGAAACTATAATGGTGAATTCTCTAGAAAACAGTTGAGTTTTTAACCTGAAAATATTAATTTTAAACCAGAAAGTTAATTTTCAATCAAATAGTTTAATTTTCTACACCAATAATAGAATTTTCAACCCAAAAAGAACGAATTTTCTACAAAACTGTTCAATTTTCAACCCTGAAATATGAATTTTGAACAAAAAATTTAATTTTCTAACCAAAGAGATGGATCTTCAACTAAGAAAACTAATTTTTAACAAAGTAGTGCAACTCTGAATCAAATAGTTGAATTGCCAATCAAGAATATTCATTTTCTACCAAAAAAGACGAATTTACTAACAAAATACAACATTTTCTACCAAATAGTTGAATTTTCAACTAAAAACTATCAATTTTCAATCAAAAATGGAATATTTAAAAGTTTAGAAAATTGGTTTTAATTCAAACATGAAATTTCAACAAAATGGTTTAATTTGCAACCAAATAGTAGAATTTTTAACCAAAAGAGATTAATTCTGAACCAAAAATATAATGCGTAGTAGACTTTTCAATTAAAAAGAATTAACTTTCAACGAAAAATAGTGAGATTTTCTTATTGGGGTTCGAGTTCGCATTTATACGAAAAACGAGAAAAAGGGGAAGTTCCTTGAAAACAGGGGAAAAAAGAGGAATTCTTAAATAAAGGGGTAAAGAGGGGAAAGAATGTAAAGTCTGTATTTAGATGCTTCACTTGTAAAAAAATCACTAATTTTCATTTTTTCAAGCATTTCAAAAATTGTTTTTTAATTTTATATGTTCCATGTGTGAGGTCACTAATCATCACAAAGCCTGCCCTCTCCTGCCAGTATGGCATAGTTTTTGTTCGACCCCACGCCAAGAAATTCAAAATCAAATTACTAAACAACATCCTTTTAGCTGGAAGAAGTAATTTTTCAATCTGTTATAAAAACTGTACTTTTTCGTTATTATATCGCATATACTCAGTTGTTTTTAACGGTAATCGCATACAGTGAAGAAGCGTAAAAATCAGATTTATGGATTATTTTACTAGTTAAGTTGACCGTCTCATAATTAATTTAGAGTTAAGAAATAATTGTAAGAGTCGATCGTTAATTTATAAATTGTAACATGCACATTGCACAAAGAGGTTCCGTTTCAGACTCAAGATTAATTTTAGTCATATTTTCCAAATGACAACTGTCATTTACCTTATGTTTAAGTGGAGCGGAAACCATCTTGGTAAAATTTCGTCAGTAACTAACAATGTGGGACCATAATTAGGACCAATATCCACTTAAATTACTGCAGACAGTGTATACTTAGAAAAAAATAGTCCATCAAGGTGTGTTACAACTGTTACATACACACTTTCTTGAGTCGGCGCGGTGTTCAGTGACGTCCTTGAGTCGCGTAACGACCTTAAATGCATGTCTTTACATCTAGCAACTATTATTTGCAAAGATTCAATTTTGAATAAAATTTTAGTTATTAAAAAGCTCTTAATTAGACATTTGTTATTTGCATCAGTTAAATAAATTCATGCAAACCCATTTGTGCTCAATGTATACGGATCGTTGCCAAAAAGTTGAAAATTTATTAAGCAATACTTAATTTTCCCAGCATTTAATTATTCATTAATATTAAATACAGATGCAAAATCTCTTAATCATTAATTAAAATAATTAGTTTGAAATTTAACAACTTCAAATTGAGGCTCTGGATCGAATTAAGGGACAGTATTTTTTGGCTGAAGCGAAAATAAACCCTGACAATAGAAAATTAGGAATTTCATAAATATTTTTTAATGGGGGTCCAGTCAGTTCTCTGCATTAATTGAAGTTCGGAGAATTAAGGTTCTTAGCGAATTTTTTAAACGTCGAGAATGCATTGTGCTCGAAAGCAAAAAATATTATATGTCCTTATTCGATCCGGAGCCTTAATTGTACATTTCGAAACTGAATAATTTAGCGTGTTCAAAATTAAAAAATTGTCCGTACAAAGCTTTTAAAATTTAATTTTTTTAGAATAAAAGCTTTTCAAAACCGTACTAATAATTAGATGTTGGATTTATTACTTTTCTTTTGAATTAAATTTTGTTTTTAATTTTAAATGAATTTTGAAAACTGCTTCGAAAAAATATCAATATGGAATGCTTCGAATTTGAAATGCAATCTAAAGGCTACATCTAGTCATCCCGAAAAATTGGCAGAGTTTGAAAAGCGGATTAATATTTTACTACTCACCCCGAATTCTGGGACGGTGAGACACTTTGCAATCTGCAAGTTCAAATTTTGAATTGTTATTCAATTTTAAACACTTCAAGCTTTTTCTTTACTGTACTTTACTTCTTTTACTTCCAGTATTGAAGACTTCGTGTTAAAGTTTGTAATATTCATTTTAGCGCATAACTGTTTGATTATAATTTTTTTAAATAATTGTTCAGTAAACAACAGCCCAATTTGTAATTGTTAAATCGGACATTTTCAATTTTCAACTTTTTATTGCTTTGGTCAACATTTTTTAATTTTAAGAAAAGAAATAAGAAGCTATCTGTTAGGCTGGTCCCAAATAAGGCTTTGTTCTGTTTCTCAAATGGGTTCCATACAAATTGTTTCTTTTTGTGTGATAAATACCCCTGAATTTTTTGAAAATTAAAAAAAATTGAGCTTATACTGTTTTACTTGCTGCTGTTAATGAATTGTTAAACTTTGGCGCACGTGGACTGTATTACTTTTAGTGAATCACATCACCCAGATTTTTGATAGACTTTTACAATCATATTTAAAAAGAAGGCCTGCAATATCTCAAAATATTTAAAAAAAAATTATTTTAAAATTTTGGTGATGTATTACACTAAGAGTTACAAATAAAATAAGAATTTTGTTGCCAAAAAATGTTTGCGAGACCCCTAAATTAAAAAAAAAAAAATTTAATTTGTGTGATGTATTTTACTAAAAGTAATACAATTTGTACGGGACCCATTTTGGGAAAAAATAAACCCTTTTCTTGGACCATCCTACCATCTACAATTCAAAGTGCTGAAACTGTAATTTTGGATTACATTTGTATTGCGTAAAAACGTGGTAAAATTCCAAAAATTTTCAAAATTTTACAATGTAGATAGTTGTACAGTCTAATTACATATATAGTAATATAATTATGCCTATCTGCATACGCACTCATAATCCCATTTTCCATTTCTCAGAGACGTTTCTAACAAATGGTGTCATATTTCATATAGCAATCAGTCTCTGAATACTAAGTGGACCCGTTCAGTAATTGATTGTTAATAAATGATCACAATTGCATGGCGAATTAACGATATTGAACGCTCCCCATCCCGTGCTGTTTGACCCACGTGCACGACAAACAACTAACAATACGTCCCATTAATCTTAACTTACACATATAATCCATTTTTCTAAAGCAAATCAGCTCCACTTATAATACAATTTTTATTTATTTATTTCATAATTATAGGGGAGAAGCGGCGAATGCGGCGGAGCGGCAAATGTGGCGCACTCGTACTTACAAATATTGCAACATTGTCGACGAGTGCTGCTAGTTTCAGAAATATATATATATATGTTTGCGATGTTAAATTATAAAAAAGTAAGGCGATAAAGTTAATTGCTTGATTATTAAGACGTAAAGTTAGTTTCGGCTGTCTTGCTTCTAATATCAGAGCGGCTAAACACAGTGAAAATTGCAAAATTTGTCTTTAAAATTGTGAAACTGTTTGTGAAATATGTTGATCAATAGTTCTCCGGCTGCTGTACAGTTTCACATCTTAAGTACAAGTAATTAATTTCTACGTAAAAGAATTATTATTCTACTCTATTGAGTCTATTCGCATGCGCCTAATGTGAAGTATTCGAGGCTAGAATCGGCAGGTAATTTGAGAAGTATATTTACTCCATCTAGTAAAATGTATAAATTATTATTAGTGTTAAAAACTCTTATTAGAATATTTTTCCAGTATTGTAAGATTATTCTATAATGATGTTTGCTTTAAAAAATTTTTTATTGGGTTGCAGGTTAGGGTCGTTGTAGTACAACAGATGCTTATTAGAATGCAAAAACCGCGAATTTGCTAAAAATGTTACTTCATAACTTAAGATTCTAACTATACACGGAATATAATATCCAAAATTTGAAAAAAGCTGCATGTTAATCAATATATCCTATTTTACTCAATTTAATTTGTGTTTTAGTAAACTCTTCTTATTTTGCAATATTAAATTAAAATAAGAGTGCGTCACATTCACCGCATGTTGAGGTAACTTGGCACATGTGCACTATTTACAGACTTTATACTCTTTCCCCTATTTCCCTTTTTCAAAGAGTTCT
>CAKNWT010207753.1:930-11034 GCA_932066315.1 Andricus coriarius | reverse complement strand
ATTTTTACAAATTGCTGCTTCAAAATGGAAACAGAAAAATTATCTCGATACATAATCTATTTCACCTTATTATTTTTACTGCAAATATAAGAAATTCAATAAAATACGATCGCATGTATCTGACAAACGTCACATCCACTATTTTATTTGACAAGCAATCAAAAACAAAAATTTATTAATTGATCAGTAGCTGAAATCACAAAATGCGACCTCTGGAACTATTTGAACAGCAATATCTCGTTCCTGTACAGTGGTGAAGGTGGGCAGATTTTTTTATTTGCTTCCAAAAAAGACGCAAAAGATCGCAAGCATTGTATTTTAGGTTTACATTTTTATTTTAAACTAAAGTTGTAGGCGGAATAAAGCTTACATTAAATACTTTAAAATTCAATATGATTGGTTGTTTGAGACCTACTGGAGTACAATAAATTTCTTTTTGATCCATTGGGGTAACCTTGTGGCTATCCATGTATACTTTTACACGTTTCCTATTGTGATGCATACGTTTATATATACCACCCAGAAAATGTACATTCTCCAATGTTGCAAAGGCAACTCCATCGAATGTTGATAACACAATCTTTTCCTGGTATGGCATAGGCCTATATTTAGACTTTGTTACTTGAATTTCAAGTGATTCATCGGTAGGAAACGTGTATCTTCGAAATTCGAATGAACGGTACAAATTTTTGAGGGAAACAAGCCGAATAAACGAAATCTGTTCAAGTCCACATCCATCTCCGTCCGGAGAAGGAAGCTTTGTAGTTGGAGCTATGGACCTGGAAGGAGGAGGATTTCTGGCAGGAGGAGACATAGACGCGGCATTAGGAGACCTGGACCTAGCACGAGGAGGAGACTCGGCAGGGGGACGATTTAGGTCAAAATTACGTTCATGAGTTTTTCTAGAAGACGAAGATGATTCACCAGGGGGCACACCAGGAACTCGATCAGCAACATGTTTAAATTCAGACTGTGAACTTGACTCTGCAACAAGATAGAGACGATTACATTTCGTTTAGCTCTGATTGATGAAGTATGTGACAGGGTTAACATTCGTTGATCTATAAAACGTTAATAATACGAGAAGTTGATTCCTTTTTTTTACTATTACGAATCACCAAGTTATTGTAAATCATATTTCCATACGCATTCATCATCTTGATAAAATAAAGATTTGATTATTTAATTATTTCTAACAAGCTGCATTTCGACGATATTGCCCCGCTTGCGACGGTTTTTTCATGAAATAGAATTACCTTAGTATGTAACAATTTAACGTTTCGATTCTTTGATATTTTGTAAATACGAAAAGTTACCTTAAAATATTTCCAGCAAGAAGTGGAAGTTCTTTTTTTTTAAATAAGTGATAAATTGTGATCAAATTTTAATGCTACAAGTATTTCAATCAATATTGTAAACGTTACTCTCCACTTATAGAATAGATTATTTTGTGCAGTAAAGATTTAAATTCTTAACGAATAGAAAAGCTATTAGCAAAGTATCTTTTGCCACGGCATTTCTTTTGTCAAGGGATAAATTAAGTACTAGAGCGGGAAAGAGGCCATGCAGTTTTGAGAAGAAGCTGTGGGAGGGAAAGGGATGGGAGTTTGCGAAAAAGTGTTTAATGAAGGTAGAAGAAAGGAGAGAGGGGCGATGGAATTAACGAGATGTTAAGAAGAAAGGAGGGAGTTCTTTAAGGTAAGAGATATAGAAGACGGGACTGGAGTAAACTATGAAGAATTGGAAAAAAGGGAGAGGGAAAGACAATTTATAGAAAGATAAGGAATGATTGAGGAATCAAAACATAATAAATGGTCTAAGATGCTAAAAAAGGAAGGAGCAACAAAGTATTTAGAAAAGGGATGAGGAGAGAAAAGATGGATCAGAATAGCTAGATTCAGATTGGGAAACGAGGTAAGGGCCGGTATGTATTGGAAAAAAAAGAGAACAGGAAGTGCAGATTCTGTGAATGGGAAAAAGAAACATGGGAGCGTGTATGGGAAGGATGTAGGAGAGGAGTGGAAGATGAAGGAAGCTGGCAAGAGAATGTTGTAAAGATTGTAGGGGAGGATGGTTTAGAGGAAGAGTGGATGAAGGAGTTAGAGATGGCTTGGAGAGCGAATGAGAAAGATTGAAAGAATGGATGCAAAAAAGTGACAATGTGGCAACATGGAGGTACAGGAGAAGTGAAAGAAAAAGGAAACGGAAGTCGCTCAAACTAGAAGCGTAAAGATTAAACATGTTCCACTTCATATAAGTATAGTCGCCATCTCATTTATCCTTCTAAATGATTGAGATTCGTGATTACTTGTACAATTATGAGGAAAAAAAATTATTCACCTTTTGAATTAGAAAATTGAGGATTCTCTAAAATCAGGGCACCAAGAGATTTTTTTTAAATTCTTTAGATATCTTACAATTGTTCTAAATTTCTTGAATCATTAGATTCGCTTCATTAGATTTAAAAAAAATCACGATTTTGTTACATGTAAGAGGGAGAATTTTAAAACTAAATAATGTGTAGGCTTGAAAGGTGAAAAATTTGTTTAGGTTGAAAGAGGTAAAAAATCAAGGAACTGAACAATTTTTAGACTCAATTCCAAAACTGTTTTCTTGACTTTTTCATTGTTTAGAATCTGATCAGATTCATTTAAAGCGAGATGATATTCAATATTTTAATTTTTATCCTTGGCAATTATGAAATCTATTATCTTGTTTAAAGTTCAAACCCAGTAAAGGAGAACAAGGACAAGCAATATACTTTCTTTTTAGATTTCAAACCCTTTTACACGTGATGCCAATGAAATTAAATTTAAACACGTCAATGGTTTTGAGTTGATAAAAGAAAATTTTCTCGTGTAATCTTACAATCTATGACTAATAGGTTCATGATTTGATAAAGAAAATATAAAATGTAAGAAAGAAGTAGAACCGGAATTTAAATTATTGATATTATATTTACCAATAGGATGAGGGCAAATCGTTAAGATGAAACAGATAATACTAATCATGGTCCACATTTTTTTTATTAATAGGATTCACTTTTGAATTATTCCAATAAGAATCTGAATAATGAATGTTGTTGAAAATGTTTCACTCTATATAATTATAGTCACTATCTCATACTTTATTCTAAACTAGTGAGATTTATGACATTTTGTACAATTCTGAGGGACAAAAATTTAATAACTACGCAATAGAAATATCAGTATTTGTTGAAAAACGTGATAACATTCTATCTTCCACTTTTTATATACAATCCAAACGAATTTATAATATTTATACAAATTCAAAGTCCTAAATAAGAATTCAATTTGAGAATTCTCAAAGGAAAGATGCACAAAGGATTTGACTGCTTCATCTCTCTATAAATACAAGCTATGTAGTGGAAATGATATCATTATATATTGAGAAATCAACACATCAACATGTCAAAGTTTCACAAAGAGAAGAAGGTGTTCCATCAAAAACTGGTTGACATATCTAATCCTCCAATTAAGAAAGAAGTTGAACAGAATGAGCCTGTAACAAAAAAATATAAAGAGGAGGATGATAACGCTCCTTTCATGACTGCTTATGCTGAAGAAGAGCAAGATAAAACTATGCGTAAAGAAGATGCTACAACTCACACTGCTGCTAGTAATGAGCATTTGACAACAAAATTTCTCAGAATGCTGCAACAAAATAGAAAGCAGTATTTAAATATGTTTGATGGTGTTCATAAGCTCAGCCTTATCATTGGTGATAACCCTATTAGCTGACAATATATTCACGTTAATGGTAAACAGTATCTGAAAACAGTTGGTCTGCTTGAACTGCTATCTAAAAAAACTCCCGAATAATCATCTATGAGCACTGATAATGTGAAAAATTATAAGAAAATATTGATTGCTACAAATGCACACAAGGAGCGGTACAGCCCGACTGAACCTGTTCGTACCGGCAGAGATATCAAGCACACGAACATTATTGCAAAAATGTTTAACGTATATTGCAGATGATCCTTAACTAGTGGAGTTTCCCTACCACAGTATATGGTAGCAAGAAAATATATGAAGACTGACTACATTTACTTTGGAAGACCCTAAAGAACTAGTTCATCTTCTTCAGCTATCCCTAGCGTCTCAGGCATCAGGCAATCTGAGTCACAATAGTGAAATTGAATCAAGCATTGATGGATCAAATCGGTGGATCGAATCGGTGCATAAATCCGTGATCCTCCTGTTGTTTTATCCAAGATCATCTCTGACGGCCTTTACGAAGCAGATGGCAGAGATTGACAATAATAATTTGATGATGCGTTTACTCGAAGAATCAATCAGCGAGAAACTGAAAAACTTGCCTTGCTCCGACATCAACAGCATGTCAATATGAGTGATAAGTTATAATCTAACATTTGTATTTTTAAGCATGGCGTCCCATATAAAGTTAGGAATCGTATAGTAGTGAGCTGGATCAAGTCCTTATAATTAAGCTCGAAACACTGTTGGCGGAAACTTTCGCTGACATCAGCTAGAAATATGATGTCGGTTTCCATATAGAGCTTGACATATTCAACCAGAGGTTTTACATTGAATGCACGCCATACCTGTTGTGCGTGCTCATAGTCCTCCTCAGATATTGATGAATCATTTAAAGTACTATAGAATTTTTCCATTCGTGCAAATCGATTTTGCTTTAATTCATCCCTCGAGTTCAATTTTCTCTCTTTCAGTGCCAGAAAATACTATATTAAAAACTGCGTACTCGATGAGGTACGACGCCTACTTTTCCAAAGAACTTGACGTGTTATGAAACGAGTTTATGAATTGCAATTTGATATGAGTATCTTGAACATGCTTAGTGAATGAGATGTACTTTTCTTAATTTCATGACAAAACTTTTTCTTTACTATCAAATTGAGTAGCAAAATCGCAAATGAGAAAGGGAGTGTCGTGCTCACGCAAGTTGTGACAAAACAGGTATAATGTGTGAATCTTGATAAGCTACATTACAATTTTCGTGTGCGGACCTCGGTAAATACCTGTTAAATGACGATGATCGCTTATTTCGCGTTTTTGTTTTGCAGATAGTTGAGTACTAACTAATCGAGAAAGATCCTCTATCCAGACGTAATGGAAGCTAAATTATTTGATTCTACCCTCCTGTTTAGTTTCTTCTTTACCACTGCTGTCCTCATTCACATATTCCTCTTCTATCCGAAGAACGTTCAGATGTTTCTCTTTCTTGTTTGAAGTTAGATGTAATTGGCACAACTATAGAATTTGAAGAGGTCCACTAGTACTACAATCTAGTGAAGTTTTAATAAGATAAGCGATAACAAAATTTGAAGCGGGGACATTGGGAAAATTGTACCCCATGTATTAACGGATATGGTATTTTGAACTTCAAATTTGGGCACATCTCTCAGTGCAATGGGAAACTTGATTCCAGAAAAGTCTAGTTCATATTTATAAGCTTGATAGCTGGATACAAGAGGAGGATTATTTTGATTCTTATTGACTGGGTGTCTTGCCGATAATAAATCCCACCTAAAACTTTCATTGTCCTCATTCTTCATGTTAATACAAGCTTCTTTCTCCTTGATCGACGTTGGAAGTTTGATATAGGAGCTATCTTTCATCGGATTTCACTTGTTGCTGTTCACTTCTAAGTTTACAATCAAGTGCAAGGTCCATTCCGAATCTCTCTCTTTAAAACCTTCATTTCCCCTTGTGATCCTAAGCGTGACCCCAAAGCCCTCCTTATAAGGAGAGGACCGCAGTCACGTTGTTGGCTGATATCTCCGACTCACTGATGTAGTAACTGTTAGTAAGTGTTAGACGTTTCCCCGCAATCGCAGGGCAGTGACAAGGGATGTGAGTAGCTGTTTCATCATCCATTCCGCACAGACAACAGAGAGGGCTTTCCGCAGCCCTATCTCATGTCTGTGAAATCCGAGATTCCCATGTCCTATAAACATTTCTGTTAGGACTTTGGTCTCTTTTCTCCCGAGCTTGAGTATTTCCCTTGCTCGGTTAAAGTTAAGCTTTAAGCCCAAGAGTGTTTTGGCCAGTCTGCAACCAGTGACCAAATCCCACTCATTCTGATGTTCCTCAGTCAGCCAACTGTTAATTTCTTCAGTGACTGACCTACTGCAAATACGTACAACTGGCTCGGGTCCAGTGAAAATTCTTCTTGCTTCTAGTTTGGCTAGCCTATCCGATATCTCATTGTTCTTGATACCGCTGTGCCCAGAGATCCATGGCAGAGTAACTCGGTTTTCCGTCACTAGCATATTTAGTGCCTCAAAGCACTCCCATACTAATACCGACGTGGTCGTTATTCTATTCAAGGCCAATATAGCAGCCCTGCTATCTGAGCAGATACGGATGTTTCTTTTGTTGTCATACTCCTTTGCCTTGTAGGCGCACTGGAGTATGGCCATAATCTCAGATTGTAGAACTGTGGCGTAAAAGCCCCACTCGATTGTGAAGCCCATTCCATTCCTTCTACGATATACACCGGCTCCTGCATTCTCCTCGTTCCTGGAGCCATCTGTAAACCAGTGCTCTCCATCACAGGGCAGGTGTGCGTCTCCATTAACCCGTTCCTCCTACGTGGATGGGCTAACTCGATACATCTTGTCGAAGAGGTAGCGAGTGATTATTTTGTCCCTGGGCATGTTCAGGGTCGGCCTCCTCGCGATGTAAAGAAGGTAATGGAAGCCAATCCACCATCGCGTGAAAACCTTGGATTATTTTAGATGTCTTATAACGCAAGAACTTCTTTCAAAATTCGTTGAGCTTCTTCGTTACTCCAATCAAGATAAGGCAATGAAGTTCGGAGGTGTCCATACGATTGTGGAAAATTTATTTTTGACTGATGCATAGTTTTAAAATCTTTTCTAAAAGGGAGATTTAAAGTGATGAGTAGGTTGAAGGTTCAACGCTGGTAAGGACACCAATGAAGATGGAAATGCTGGCTTCGACGAAGATGAGCATCCGACTTCGAGTTACATTTTTAAACAAAAAAATGATTTTTTTAAAGTAAAGATTTATTCTGTTCAAAAAAGAAGAATTTTCAACAAAATATATGAATTTAGAACCAACTAGTTGAATCTTAAACTAAAAAAGATAAATTTTCAACTTTTAACCAAGTAGTTAAATTCTTGACCAAACAGTGGAATTTGAAACCAAACGAGATAAATTCTAAACAAAAAATGTAATAGAAGACTTTTTAACTAAATATAGATGTATTTTCTTTTTGGGTGTTAATGACCAAGGAATTTTCAACAAAAGAGTTCCACATTCAACAAAGTAGCTGAATTTTAAACAAAAAATATGAGTTTTCAACTATTGAAATAAATTTTCTAGAAAAAGGCGAATTTTCAATACAGGAGATGAATTTTTAAACCAGCAGTTGAATTTTTTACATGAAGAGATAAATGTCCAACCAAAGAGAAAAATTTCAAATAAAAAAAGACAAATTTCGCACTAAAAATGAAGCGAAGTTTCCACAGAAGTTTTCAATTTCTAACCCCAGATTACTAACCAGAAATATGTGGATTGTCTCGTGGATTTCGATTTATTTACTTCGCATTTAAACGGAAAACACAAAAAAAACGTAAAAAAAGGGAAAAGCAAAACAAGCTATTTTTTATTTTGAATTCCCCATCATGTTCGATTCGTTCAAGATTATCGGCATCTGTGATCATCAAGTCCTTGCTGAAGCCCCTGTTATTTTTATAGCAAAATTTAAAATTATTACAATACAAAATGTAGAAATGGGCCTTTTTGGAATTTTGAATGAATCGGCATCTTGTATTTTATCAAAATTTTGACTTCTCCAATTCATCTTTCCCTGTAAAATAATTTATAAGATCTAAATCTGTTAAAATTTTGTAATTTCTAGTGGAATTCCATTAACTTAATTCGATAAAAGTGAGCTATGAAAGATAGGTAGAAAATTTATAATACGGCTAGCTGTCAAATTTATTAATTCGATACTGCAAAGCTACTAATTTTTTCTTTAAAACATATGAATTTACTTAGGTTTGTAAATATTCATTGAAGGAAGGTTATAAAACTGGGAAATAGAAGTCCAATAAAAGAACGAGATTGTGTAACATTTTTATCTTTATTGAAACAAGGAGGAGATATTGTGTAACTTATGAATATACGGCGATGCCTCGACCAACATAACATTTATATATGTTATTACTTTAAAATGGAAACACAAGAATTAATTAGACACATAATCTACTTTACCTTAAATTATTTACTTTAAAAATAATAAATTTAGTATGATGTAATATCATATCTGACACGTCACGTCCACTATTCTATTTGGAAAGCAATCGAAAACATCTGCTCCGAAAAAGACTGACTGGGGCATTAAAGAAAGAACAAAACCTTGAGAACCATAATACGCTGGCTTTTTGAAGTTATTACCAGTTGCATAGAAAATTTGCATCCGAATTTAGATCGCAATCATTGTACTTTAGTTTTACATATTTACTTTAAATTAAAGGAATAGAGGGGTGTCGTTTACATTAACCACCCTAAAATGCAACAGGATTGGATTGTTAGGACCTACTGGAGTACAATCGATTTCTTCTTGCTCCATTGGTCTAGCATTGCGGCTTTCCATGTCTACTTTCACACGCATTCTACTGTGATTAACATGTTTATATAGTCCACGAAGAACATTCACACTCTCCAATATTGCAAAGGCGATACCATCGAATGTTGATAATACAATTTGTTCTTGGTATGGCATAGGAACATAGTGAAGGTTTCCTATTTGAATTTCAAATAATTCTTTGGCATGAAAAGTATATCTTCGGAACTCGAATGACCGATGCATATATTTAAGGGAAACAAGTCGAATAAAATGAATCTCTTCAAGTCCACATCCATGTCCGTCCGGAGAAGGAAGCATTATAGGTGAAGCCTTGAACCTGAAAAGTGCACGACGTTTGGCCGGAGGAGGCATGGCCGAGCCAGCAGGAGACCTTAACTCGGCATGAGGAGACCTGGACCTAGCACGAGGAGGAGACTCGGGAGGAGGATAATTCAGGTCAATTTCAAGTTTATGGTTTCTTTGAGAAGAAGAAGAGGAAGGTCTTTCACGGTGCCCACCAGGAACACGGTCACCATCAGTTAATAATTTGGACGGTGAACTTGACTCTGCAAAAAGAAAGAAGGGATAACATTTTGTGCAGTGTTGATTTTTTGAATTTTCTAAGTTCCAATTATTGTAGATCATATTTCCATATGTATCAATGAATCGTAATAAAAAAAAATATTTGATCATTTGATTATTTGTAACAAGCCACACTTCTGCGGTCTTTTCCCGCTTGCGAAGTTTTTTATGCGATAAAAATATCTTAGCATGTAACAATTAAACGTTTCGATTCTTTAGTATTTTATAAATTGTCAAAGTGACCTTGACATTTCTGCAACAAGAAGTAAAAGTTTGTTTCATTAAAATTAGTTATGTATAGTGGGTCAATTTGCATGCTGCAAGTCTAGAGATGTATCAAGGAAAACTATTGTAGAAAAAATGTATAATGAAAACTGTATATTCTGATTTGGGATGGTAGCGATTTAACACAATTAAAATAGTTTATCCATCATAATAATCTATCAATTGAATGGTAGGTACTTGATGTCACCAAAGGGCCTGGCGAAATAAGCATGTTAACTGAGCCCAGATCGCTCCTCCAGCAACTCTTAGTCTGATCAGGACTATAGATCTTCGCTACCAGGACTGCTTATACCTAGCATCGTTAGGATGTAACAACTTCTGTCTTCTTTCTTACTCTCCATGACACTCACCCGATCTTAATGTGTCTTATCAGAAGTAACCTTGAAACTAGCTTCTCGTTCAACTCCACGAAAGAGTTCCTGACTTTTACTTCGTCACTCCGGTTCTTTCTCAAATGTCTCTTAAAAGCATTCTTGAACTCTTCCTATTCGCCGTATCACGTCTTCGATGATCTCTGCCTCGATTCTGGGGACTATGTCGCGCACATTCTCAACGTCTTCGACATCCACACTGATTGCAGAGGTCTGTTTGGTCCTGCCCTCTGACGCTTTTATGAGAACCACTTCGGAGCTC